>NW_019775924.1:487555-565658 GCF_001039355.2 Lingula anatina | reverse complement strand
GTGTTCTTTTACTATTATTTATTTTTTTAACAATAGTAATCCACACCAAAACACACCAGCACGGAGGTCTGCATTTTAACGGAATATTTTCATACCTATTAGAACACTTTTTGTTCGCCCTGTATCTTGTTATTAACACCTTTTCTATCTATTCTCCTGGTTAGGGTAGAGTTACTCCGCCGCCATTTGGGACTTCTCTCCGCATTGTTTCGCTGGCAACTGAGCCCGAGGGAAGCTGTCATCACTGGAAAAGAGTTCGCCCACCATGGCCGCTACGCCCGGTAGCAGAGACACCTTGATACAAAAGGCCCTCATATCGGGTTTCCCCCGACCCACACCTCTCTTTAGTATGGCTCGAGGCTACGAGAGCTTCGGCCCGCTAAGCCTGATTTTTCGATTCAAACGACACAAAGATGTAAACTATCAGATTTCATTTTAAACATCTCCCCGCCATTTGGATTTCAAAGCCAAGACGCGTATGTCTTCATTTGGGGCTTCGGGCAATGTTTTTTATGCTGTCTTTTTTTCTCGATCTTTGTTTTCATTGAATGGGTAGTCTTTTGTCTTTTTTTATTTTATTTTCACTGCTAGTGCTGATACCAAAAAGTCAAAAACAGCTAAGGTGAGATTTGCAGAAAGAGGGGGAGAGAGGGTTTTATTCCATTTTGAATTTTTCACGAGGAATATGTTTGATAACTAGCAATTTTCAACAAATATATATATATATATATATATATATATATATATATATATATATATATATATATATATATATATATAACATTACCAGTTCTGAAAAATCCATTCTCATATCAACAAAAATCACAACAAGACATATTTATGATAATCATTAAATGCTTTCTATGGAAATTGCGATCTGTCTTCTTTTTTTAATTTTTTAAATTTTATTTTCATTTGAGGGGGGGGGGGTATGTGTATGTAAAGGTAGAGAAATCGTTATAGAATTATATAAATCTTATATGGTTGGTATTACTAAAAATTACTCCAAAATGCATCTTTTTCACTGGTAACCAGAAATCTAGCCGGTGAAATGACAACGTTAAGATGCGAATTGTGAAAAAAAAACCTATGAAAACGAAAGACGAAATGTACAGCGATGAACCTGGGGCTCATTCCATCGCTTATATTTTGTCATTGCAAAAAGTTCTTATTAGCGTTATCTGTATGCTTGTGTTATATAACCATCGATGTACAATTACTGTATCAACACACTGACTACACCATGTTGCTGTGGTAAAAGCCACTTTCTCACGATCCAGCGTCTGTCTGCGTCTCAAGAAGCAGAGTCCCTATTGCGCCAACTCCTGCCAACCCCGGGGGTCGGGCAGAATCGATTACAACTAGAGCGATCGACGAACGGCGTGCCGCTAGCCGCTAGTCGCCTGATGGTAAGAACCAGCTCACACAGTTTCATTAACACTTGAAGCTTCCACTTGACGCCTGCCCGCATGGTACAGAGGGTGCTTCACCACGAGTCAGACTGCCTGATATCTCTAATACCCAATAAAGTCCAATTAAATCATACTTAATAGAGCGATTCTGCTGTTTTATATCAATAAATTTCACATAGCTATTTTATCACAGAGGTAATGTGGAATTCTGACTGTTTTTCTCGTCAATGCAGGGACATTTATGACCTTGTATCCTAGGTTTTTTGAGCTTTTGAAGTACACTTCTTACAACTGTGAGGTGCATATTGGTTGGTAAGAACCTTTAATACATAATCAATATCATTAGTAAATTATTCAAGTCACAAATAGAAGTTAAATTAACAAATAACAAAGAACATAAAATAATTCAGCCTAACACGCACAGACGCACAAACAAGCTCGCGCGCACAAACACACACACACACACACACACACACACACAAACAAACAAGTAAATAATCATCTCTCGTGATATCTTGGCCTTTTACGTTAATTCCTTCAATGAATTAAAATCAATCGTGTGATAATTTTGTACATTACTTCTCAATAGTTTGCCGTCAAATATAAAACATACAAGTAATATTGCATTCAAAATTGTGAAATTCATAGTATCATTCGACTTCATACCTGCAGCCGCTATGAATATTAACAAAAGGTAATATCCTGTTTGAATCCGTTCCCTTTTACGTAACTAGTCCTCTGTAAATACAAAAGCACCGTGAACCTAGCTTGCTCGCCTAAGTGTGATGGCCAATTAATTTGTTAACACATCTTGACAGGACGTGACAGTGTGAGGATCGGCTGCACGTGCTATGGACATTAACACCGAGAGACGAACGTGAGAAATTTGCCGGACGAGTAGATATTTTGAAAATGGTTGTCTTCAAAAAGTATGTCGATAGCTTTTTCTATGTGTGTGTGTGTGCGTGCGTTCGTGCGTGCGTGTGTGTGCGTGCGTGCGTGCGTGTGCGTGCGTGCGTGTTAAATTACGGAATAGATTCTGTGCTTTTTCGGACGAAGTGATTTGTTTCATAGCCTTGCTAATCAGCAACAACCTATAACTGATTACTTTCTCTCAATAAATAGCACTTGTCAAGTTTACCAGGAAATGATGGTAAGAAAGAAGAAAGAGAAGCATTACGTAAAACATGATACACATTAAAACATTCAAGAATCTAAAAAATAGGTCCATTAGCAACGAGACTATATTTAAGGGTTGACCAGGTCAGGGCAGAATTAGTTGTATGGAATGGCCTATCGCGCAGCAGTCGGTAGTCCTTCGTATAATAAATGCCCTATTAGGACGATGAGCTGGGTCATCTTTATTTGTTTTAACTTTTTATATCAGATGCCTATATTGGGTGTGTAGTGGATTACAAATTGATTAAGTGTGTGTGTGTGCGTGTGTGTGTGTGTGTGTGTGTGTGAGAGAGAGAGAGAGAGAGAGAGAGAGAGAGAGAGAGAGAGAGAGAGAGGAATGTTGACTCTAGATGTCTAACCGGATTGCATGCTGGCTGGCAACATAACATCTTGTTCCACCGCTACAAGTTATAACAACGCGATAATTGCAGGTTCAATTTTCAAGGCAATTTTATTTTCTAACCACAGAAGTCGGATGAGCAGGTAAAATTTAACAACGTTTAAACAGAACAATCAAACCAATACTAAACTCGAAGATTGCAGACTGATGTAGCTAATACCCCTCTCGAAAATGAAAAAAAAAAACGTTCACGACCCCTTTAAAATGCATGGTGTGTCGTCACAAGCCTCTCTCTCTCTCCTTAAAAAAGAAAAAAAAACACTACATCCCACAGAATCGCGTTTTCAGCTACTTTAACAAAGAAAAGAAATTGGGAACGGTGGTTTTTACAACAATCTAAAACAGCAGACTACACTGTAGATTTACAGTGGTATACCAAGTTTCATCGCCCCACAATGCGTGTCTGTTTTTTATTGACACCAAAATAAAATTATGCTGTATGTATATTCATCTATTCTTCCAAGTGGTTAATCCCTATATTCTTGGGGACTGGCGGTCAGCCCGGAAGTTGCTGGCCTGGTCAAATTCCCAAAACTGATTACCCAATGGCGCTCTTGGTTTACCGCTCATCATTACAAATCAATTACAACACCCAAGTAATTTTCATGTCGTCTTTCCTTTTGTTCCCCAAATCGCCTCTTACGTCCGCCTTTCTAGCTCGCGTTCATGGACAATCTCAGCAGACGACAATTTTCTCTAATTTGGCGCTAAACCATCGCGGGTCTGTGGCAATTTTCGGTTTTGTTTATAAGAATAGCACTGGGAATAATATAGGGAATTAACGAGCTGCCAACGATCATGGAGCCTATATCACGAATCCTTCGAAAGCAGACGTCTTTTACTTAATGGGGTATTTTGGTTAATCTCAGTTTTAAATACATAGGTAAATTTTGCAAACGATACTGCAATGACCATCGATAGCTAATAATGGTTTCTTGAAACCGTCTCTCTCTCTCTCTCTCTCTCTCTCTCTCTCTCTCTCTCTCTCTGTCTTCCGTAGCTTTCTTTCCTTCAAATGGTTTCTGTACGAAATAAAATTTGTAACATATTATGCTACACTTTTAATTATTAAATGCAATACACTATATTCTGTTAAATTCTCGGAAATGATAGAGAAGATGTGTTTCATTCTTTTGAAAGAGCAAATTAATGACAAAAACACCTGCGCTGACACAATAATGATTACATGATATGTACATGTGTAACAAAAATTAGTGCCTCGGATGCGCCGCCGTTATCTGTTTCCATGTGGGCTCAATCAGGACAACAGTAGATAGAGATGCGGGAAGTTTGTGAGGCATGGCCGCGTTTGGTGAATATTGATTTAAAATGATGCAGTATTGGTGCAATCATTTCACATGGGAAGTCACACTCTAGAAACGATGTTAGCTGGCACTTCTTTCTTGTTGTCACCCAAAAGAACTGTCACCAATGGCACGTTTTTTTTTTATCAAATATAACATTTTGATCAAATAAAATTAAGCTAAGACGCCTATGTCTTCATTTCGAAAGTGAGTCAAAAGAGAGCACAGAAAAGATGAATGCAAACCAGAAAACAGTTCAGACATCAGAGAATTATCTCTTTTTTGCATTTCAGTGTTCAAAGGGTCAAAAAATTGCAAATATCGCTATCATTGACTGTAGAAAGCTGTCTCTTGCGTCCTAAATGACCGTGTCAACAATGAAACAAAACCAATTATTGTCATGAGGCCCGCATCTTCTATCTATTTCCATCCAATCCTATCTACTCCCTTGTTCCAATTAATGAATATGATTACCATTGCAATATATTCCAGGCCCTGGGCTTTATATGAAAACTTAGAATAAAGAATTGAAAACATTTAAAAGAAGAATGAGTCCACTGTCACCGCTGCTCCATCCGCTCTTTCTTTTCCTTGATGCATAACTCACTGTTTGTTGTCAATTATTCTTCACAAAAATGCAAAAAGCAATCATTCTCTCTCTCTCTCTCTCTCTCTCTATCTCTCTCATCCAGCATGCTCCACGTCACTAAATTACATGGCAAAAATTAACACAAAAGAAAGCGAAGGCTGTTTTGATGACCACATAAGTGCCTCATAATGGCACAAAATCACATCAAATATTTCAAATGATTCCATCGGTGAGAGAAGGAGCGATATAGGCAAAAAAATCTAATGGGTCCAAAAAAAAAAAAAAGCTGAACTTGAAATGTAGCAGTTAATCCTAGTAAAATAATGATCTAATGATGAACATGGTTCGTACTGAACAAATTATATGTTTAAAAATCATGCCATGGGTCTAAAATGATATACAGTATGTGTGTTGTAGTATGGCGATGAGTTAGGAACTAAGCGGTGTCTCTTTTGACCCAAAGCCTTTGCTTGGTCCTGAGAAATGTTCGAGGCTGTATCAGTTATACCTACAGAGTTGCTAACGTATTCTACATATAGTGAAGGGCAGATTTCCATGTTTACAGGTGTCATTTTATTCTTAATGAGACGCTTGGCAAAAGATATACGACTACTGTCATGTTGGCAACTTTATTTATTTATTTGAAGGTATATCCATTTCATTAACATTTATTTCTTTTTTTGCCTCTCCATTCTTTTCTCTAAATATTGATTTATTCATTTGACATCCATGTGTGTATTGATATTTATACAGACCTGACATTTAATATGGAATATTTCAGTTTCGAAGGTATGCCTAGGTAAAAATGCGTTCTTTTTAAAAAAATCCGATCTCGCTACCACTTAACTGATTAACAGGTCTGTTGCGCTGCTGCATTATGAAATATGCAGTGATTTAATTGGGTAGTGCTCCTTTAGGCTGGTCAAAGCTTGGCTTTGGCAAAGCATGATTCTGTCAAAAAAGTATCCATATGTCGGCAACTACTACATAGAAGAATTTGAAATCTTGCATGCAAGTGGTCGGTTTTGCAGTGTGTAAAATGAGCTGTGCAGTGCTTTACAAATTTGTTAATCTGAGGCAGAATGGTGCAAAAAGAGAGACATTGCCAGACAGATGATTGCGCCAAACGAAACGGTCCCCACAGTTTTATAGAGTAATGCCCAGACTGATGTATCCACACAGGTAAGGGACCCACTGTCTTTCGGGATATGCTGCTGCAACTAAACAAAAACCACCAAGTCCGTTCAGAATTAGGGGTAAATTGCCACAAAAACGCGTTTTTCAAGGCCCTTAGCGAACACCAAACTGGTTTTAGCAGGTTAGAATACCAGACGACCTCCGAGAAACCCACTATAATCAGCAAAACATCGTTGTCTGTTACTCTAATGAATTGGGGATCTTGACTGTTTCTAGGTTGAACACTGAAACCGCGTGGCTTTCTTGATTGCGGTCAGCTTTCACCTGTACCGCTCAACTAGTCAAAAGTTTATAGACATCCAGAAGAGGCCGACGACGAAGCGTGTGCCGCGTCCAAAGTGACTAAGGTCATAGAAAGTGTCAGTATTTGGAGTGAATACCACATTGGTGCCAAAACACCAAAACCTGAACCAGATCAAATAAAGGAATAATCTAGGAACCACTTGACTATCATTTGATAGGGGGCACCTGAAGAACAATTTTAGGTTGCACGGTGAGATTGCCGGTTCACACAGAGCACTTTTAATAGCAGATAACTGACAGAGCCAAGTGAATGAGCAGATACTTTGGTTATCAAGATCGCCATATTTGAACCACATAGACAATGTGGGTAGACCATTACTCGCCGAATCAACGGCCTACATGCCCTACAACAAAACTGGACCAAATTGGACAGATATTGACCGATGCCTGGAATGTTATTTCAGATTGAACTCTAAAAACCTATCCCAAGGAATGCCTTGTCGCTTGAGAGCGCTGGTAGCCCCCAGAAGAGGCCAGCGACCGTTACTGTGACTAGACACTGACATAAGGGTCCTTTGTGGAGCGTGTAACTCTTTAACACACGATAATTTGGAAAATATGGAGATCCAAAATATCTCTTTTAATGGTTGTCGTATGACATAGAATAGACAATGTATTTTTGTTTGCTTCTCTGGCGAATTCAATTAATGAACTGATGTCACAATGACATCAAAGAGATAATTTAAAGTTATTAAAACACGATTTAAATCCTTATTTTTATTTATCAGTTAGAAAAATAGGGAAAAACTGATGAAAAATGATTTGGAAAAAATATTCCATATTAAATGTCAAGTCTGTATACCCCTTAACGATTATTTTATCATTGGTGTGAAGATTTTTTTTCGTTTTCCTGTGCATATACAATTTTTTTTTTTCAAAATCGCCACAGGTCCCATAGGTCTCTAAAATATGTTTTGTGGGTTATTTCGCTATTATTATTATTATTATAATCCTACGCTGTTGAATGAAAAATAAAATAGATAATATGAATTATAATCATTTTATCTCTATGACTTGCATTCTAGAAGAACAGAATTTTCTCCTTATTCATTTTCTACACCTGGAGACTATGTAATTTATGTGCATGTATACAATTGTGACGTCTACCACTGGTAGGCCTATACGCAAGATGGCAGCCGCGTGTTTATGATTTAAAATTTATGTTTGCAAGAATTGCCCAGGGGGAAACACATATGTTAAGAGTTATGCGCCCAGATCGTGACGCGTGCTCTTTAGTACAGGCCCGTGTCACGAAGACTAGACGCTATAGTTATGTATAAGTTAAATCATGTGTTGCGTCGTTGCTTAATGCTAAATCATGCGATCAGGAAGACCTCCGTCTGTTCATAATTTTACCAGTGAGTATCCCGTGGGCAAAATCACTTGGAAGGTTGGTCGTGGTGCTATCTGAATCTAAAGGAAGAAACAAATGATGCTCGTTGTTCATTTAATTAATGTTTCATATTGTCTGTGGGATATATCGTGTGTGTAATCAGGCCCGTAGCCAGCAATTATAAAAGGGAGGTTCTTTTTTTGAAAAAGTGGACCTTTTCCCAAAGAAACTTCATGTACCTAGATCAAATTTTACCCAGAGTGGACCTGTTCCCAGCAAAAGGGGCGATTCTTTCGAACCCTCCAACCCCCCCCCCCCCCCCCCCAGTACGGGCCTGGTAATGTTCTACACCCTGCTACACCGCGTCGCTTGGAGGACGAACTGTGGCCCACTTTCATGAATATTTAACAAAAGAAAAGTTTGACATATTTATTATTTAGTCAATTAATACCGATGTCTGAATTTAACCTTGATGATCAAATATATTGTCAAAGCCTCGACTTTGATGGGGTGGAAGTGGGGAGTGGGGAAAACCCCGCTTTCCAAGTTTTATTTTTTAAATTTTAAACAATTGAACAAAGTTTCAAAACAGTTTGGAAGATGTAGGATGCAATATAATGGTTCCTAAGAAAGGTCTATGCAACCGAAAGCAGTAATTCATACCTCTAATAGGTTTCCTTTGATCTTTGACAACAGCATGCATGCAGGTAATTGTGCATAGGGGGAGCAATAAGCGTTTGCAAAGAACTTTAATGGTTTATTTTCTCGGATTCTCTTTGAACGTCAGATAGTTATGAGTATATTGCTTAATCTAAGGCAATTTAACAAACACAACATTCTCTTGTTACGAGATATTACACTGAGACGTGTGGGTTCGAGCCCCAGATTGCTTCGCTTCACGGGCCATCAAGCAGGTTAAAATGTGCCGGCTCTAATTAACGCGTTTGCAACTTTTTTCTTTCCCTTTTTCTGTACAAATGCCCTGGCAAGTGAAATAATGACCCGGCTGTTGGAGAGATAAAGAGATACATATGGCAACATATGGCAACCGGTAGATACATGATAGGAAATGAGACACTCTGGTGAGACACTGTATGTGTACATTACTAGTAGATGTAAACTAATTGTCCTAATTAAAAAAAAAAAACAAGCGGGTTTTTTGTCTTACGTTGCACATAACCTACGTTGCGAGTAGCAGAAATAGATTTTGAAATAAAAAATCTCAGAATTAAATTCACGATATAATTACCAGTGCATATCTTTGTTCTTTGCGACGGAGGCTGCAAGATGATATATACAGAGCAGTGGGTTTGACAATGGCTGAACTTTTCAAGGCTGCTCAGGACCGGGACTGTTGGAGGCGTACCGTTGCATGTGCCAAGGCGGGTCAGCCTTGGCCCTTCCGTCTCTGATGATTATCTTTGTTCTAAATACTAGCAGTATTATGTCTTCTCGACCTGATGCGCTGACATCGCCAAGTATCAGTTAACATTTTTATTAGAAGAAAATTAACTGTCCAAATTTAAAAAAGGGTAACGCGGTTTCATTATCTCATAATTCAATGTAACTAACACTAACAATCATTAAATAAAAAAATCTCTGAATAAAATACGCGATATAATTACGTGAATGTATTTTAATGATAACACACTCTTTATGACATCTTGACTTAATTCAGTATCTAATATCAGTTAAAGCGTTCAATGCTAACATGTTAAGTTATCCATATTCAGTTATTTCCATCTCGTGTTGTGATAACGTGATCATCATAACCATAGCTGAAGGGCATATAAAAATCAACAAGTCATACCTGGCTGTACAAAAAAATGTTATCCTATACTAACAAAATTGAAATGAGCCCACATATCCTATGATGATTAAGGGCCTCCTAACATCTAGCATCCATCGCATCGTAATAAGGTTAGAAATTATGCATATTATTTACAAAGAAACTAGACTCAAATGTTGAATACACCCAGTCTTTTGAATCTTTAACGCAGTTTTACATATTACACAGATATGCTTGCCTTATAACATATAGTGTTAAAGAACCTATGCCGATTGCCTTAATATTGTCACAGTTTTTTTTTCGAAGACACCATCTTAACAACCCCATTCCTAGCCTAATTGTAGAATGCCTGTTCAGTCAATGGTCAACGGTTGAACGAGTCATTGCCTAATCTTTTATCGTGAAAATGAAACAGTATTGATTATTGAACTATAAACTATTTAAAAGACATAACCGATACACATTCCCCTACAAATTTTTTTCAATATCTTCGCATTTTATTTCAATATAATATTTGTTTATCCCTTTTTCAAATAAGCAGTGTAGTGTATGGTCAACGTGTAGTTTTTTATGACGACCGAGAGGAGGGGTTGTGTAGAATTACTTAAATCGACGTTGCGGAAGCAAATAAATTATCTGTGACAAAATCAAAGGAGTTCCGTGCTCGTTATTAATTTATAGCTTTAATGAAATCCTCAAAATATTTTTGCAGGATTAAAAGTAAAAAAAATCAATCGAGACATTTGACCACGTGCTGACACAATGAGTTTGCTTCAGTCTTCCGTCAAAAATAAAATATCGCTGAAATTTGCTTTTCTGTACAGTGGTTCAATGCTATGATTTGTGTGAAAATCGTTTTCATTAGGTCGATCAAAGCAGCTTTCAAAGGAACGTATAACGACAACATGTCACTTCCTAAATCTTTGAGTGCTCAAGTTAAATCGTTATGTAAGTTCAATGTCTTCACTGAGGCTGTGTTCAATTTAAGCCCGATACCTATTCTCTAACAGAGCCACAGGTTGATTTTTCACTAGATATTAACATATGTGTCTCTGATTAAATAGATGGTTGATCTCTGTTCTGTGCCTCAGCAAAAATGTCCACAGAATAATAACTGCGGCCCTGGTAGAGGATACCCGATACCCTGTTGTTTGCATATTGTACATGTTTGTGGAAATCACTTCTCAAATGTGGATTTATTTTGTTTTCAGTGACTCTTTCATTGTAAATATTATTAGGTTGAAACCGGTGACGCTGTAATACTGCATAATTTTGGAAGTGTACAAGCGGGTGGAAAAGGACACTGGAATAAAATATCCTTTCCTTTGGATTCGGTTCTTTAATTGAACACATTTTGACATAAGCTGTTAACTTCTAAAATGAATTTATAAACAGAAATCAATTATATAAAAAGACTCGAAATTCAAAATTTTGATTGCTCAAAATAGTGCATATCTATTCAGGCAAATTCTTTTTAATACTACTACATACTGGTTCCTCTGACGCATTTATCTTTGAGTCATAAATGTGACTCTTAATAACTATAAAGGTCGTCTAAAAACAGTGTCGGAATGAAAGTGTTGTAGACCCTTGGAAAATGAAATTTCCCCAGACTGTGACAGTCTCTATTCAGATGACAATCACATATTCCAATCAGTATGGGACAAAATCCCACACCACAAAAAAAAAAGCTTGAATGTGTAATGATGACTGATCGGAACTGACAATGCTTAAATTGCTATGCGTTGGACCAGGGGCCAATTTCACAAGAAAACATTCACCGGAGATTTGTTTTTGGCTTTTTGACCAAAATTAAGCCTACTACGAATTTAAGATAAATTCATATATAGTATTAAGACTTAAGTGGCTATTATTCTGAAACATTAACTATGCCTTTCCTCTCACACAGGCGTGGCATTTCATTTAAGCGTTGTGATACTGCATTATCTTGGCTAAAGGTAAGCTTAAATTGTGGTCTATTAATTAATTAATTAATAATAATAATAATAATAATAATAATAATAATAATAATAATAATAATAATAGTCTGAAATCCAATTATTTTCAATAGACTTTACAATACATAGAATATGAAATATTGTACATGTAGAATGTGAAATCAAGTTAAAAGAAAAGGGGGGAGTCATTTGATAATCAATAGATATCAATAGATAATCACGTCATGACCAGGGTTGATATTTTAATTCCAAATTAATAATAAAGATTGTCTCCGAATTATGTTTCTAGAATGCTAGTTATGTAGATATAACGGTACCTACTCTGCATTTTTCATACATTTTTAGCAAAGCATTTTTGGTACAAATAACCGTAATTCATGAAGTTCAAAAGAGTAAAAACCAATGTTTAAAAACACAAAGATAAGAAAACGACAAAAAAGCGACAACGGGTGCTTTAGTAGCATTGAAAGCAAAACCTGTGATACAAATTGCTCTTAATCCATAGCTAGAAACAAAAACAAAACCAATTTCTCAAAATCCATCAAACACAAAGTAGTCAAATTTTTTTTAAAAAAATTGGGTGCTTTTGGAAATCAGTGTATCTATACCTCAAATGCAGATTAGGTGAAGCCTTTTTTTAACTCTTTTAACTGTTTCTCTCGACAAATACACCCTTGCTTATTGATTCAATGTCCCTGACATATTGAAATAAATTGATGATATTCAAACTTTGTCATTAATTGTAATCATATCTTTATCTTAAGTATTTAATAAGATCGTTGAACATTATCTCCCGTTTCTCTCTTCAAAAAAGAAAGATCTTTCCACCTCTCAGGTAAAAACATGCCTCACATAGCCTATGGCGAGCGCGCCGTATGAAATGTGATAGGTCGTTATTCAGAGATAGGCCTTTTGTTACACTCAGGTGAAAATCGGCAGGAAAACAAACAAACAAATAAACAACGGTATGGCGCTGCTTTATCTAGGACCTAAATCCTGTTCTGGGTTATTGTCCTTCACAAAAACTTCGTGGTCGTACCCGTAGTGAGTTTTGAAGCTGTCAACTCCGCCATTGTTCATGACCATGACTCCGAAAACCTTTAGCGAGGACTTCCCACGGTGTCTTACAATGTACCTGGTGAGACGCACAACGACGCTAGCGAGGTCCTGGGGCCCCTAGCAGGATCGTGGCGTCTTCCCGAGTACCCCTCACGCAAAACTGGCGCGAGACAATGGCAGTGAAAGTATTAAGGGGGTGAGCTGAACGCGGCAGACGACAGTCACGCAGACTGGACATTTCTGCCTGCACAGCTTACGTCAAATCAGATTATCTTTGCGGCAGACGATCCGAGTGAAAACCTGGGAAAACGCGCTAAAAAGATGACAGACGAAATGCCCTTAACTTCGTAGACGACGTGAACGTCGTGAAATTGAATGTAATTTTCACTATTGGCGTTGACAAGGAGCTAGGATGCCGTCAGCAGGGGCGGATTTAGGCCGTCTTCTGGGTCTTCTGGAAGACGGTCAGATTTTTAAGTTAACATTGACGGGTATCTAATTTTTTCTGTCGGAAGACGGTCAAAAATGGAGGAGGGATCAACAAAGATAATTTGGAAGACTTTCAGAAAATATCTCTGGATCCGCCCATGGTCAGGTACACTGCAACACCAATCCACGGCTCTCAAATCTCTCGACTCGCCGTCCTGAATAAAAAGCCCTCACGAAACCTCGCCGTTTCTCACGGAAATTCAAACGTTTCACTTTTATACATCCCGATCTTCTGAATTTCATACATTCCTACATATGCGTTTTGCAGACTGCTTATTGTACCATACCCATGTAGGGTACGAATGAACCAACAACAACTTTTTTGATTCATGTTACTACCTCAAAGTGTACTATACGTCCTACCTCGTCATGAAGAGTAATATCAGAGAACAAACTACCTTGGAATTCCACTTTCACCTAGTAGCCCTTTTGGGACCCGCTTAATGTCATCTCTGATATATAAGTGCACCCCAGAAGCACTTCTACCAAATTTATTGCAGTTAACTCTAAATCTCAGCAATTACGATGAAGGACTGAAGTGTGGCAGACGACTTCATTATGTCCCTCATCTTGAAGAGCAAGGGGAAATTGCTCGGGTAAAGACCGTCAAATTGTTGGCCAATTTATAACATTTTATTGCAGCAGAATTGATACTTGTTGAGCGAGAAGCGATTTTCACAACCCAGTACGCAACTTCAACAGATTTGAACAAGAGTCTTCCGCAAATGGAGTAAATTAGGCTATCGTCTAACTCACTTATCTCTATGCACTCGGGCCCCTAACTGCCAAAAATCTCTTCAAATTACACCAGGTCTTTACAATTGCCCTGCCAGTCCTAATTCATAAATTATACGGCACAGCTTTAATTTGTGCCTACCACCACTTTTTCGTTTTACAGATTGAAGACTTTTAACACAAACGTATTCCCGCCGGCTCCCAACGGCCACGTGACAGAGGGGGAACAAACTGTACCCGCCTGATTACAGCCTTCCTCAGTTAAAAACAACTTGCTCGTATGACAGTCTTGCGTGTCTTGTCTTTGCTGGCTTTTGACAGGTGAATAATGGAATCATTAAGGCATACACACATCGGACTAACCAGCTTTGTAGACAGTGCGGCGCTGAGGGTCGGCCCTGTCAATATCCCGGTTATTTTCGGGCCACTTCCCTTCCAGCTCTCTTCAGCTGCCTCGTTGCTGGAAGCAAATTGGTGGGGGGAGGCTGGGGTGGGGTGGGGTGACGGAGGGGTCAGAGGAACGCGCTCTGGTAATTGTGTGTTTATAATCTCCCGTTGTGACGGTATATTTGTCACAAAAATAAGCTATCTGTCGCCGACAAAACTTACAAATATAGATTATTGTAATATATCCCTAATTACTGTTTTATTTCATTATATCGTGTCCTTTGTGGTGGGAATAAATTTCATTTAGATGTATGAATGCCATTTCTCTTATTACTCCTTTATTTTATGGTCGCGATCATCTTGTTTTCAATTATTATTGCATGAAAACACACAAATGTTGATTTCATCTGATACTGTACTTATAAACCATGATCTCATCCATCTTTATAACAGCCAGAGATAAAAGGAACCGTAATTTTACACTGTATATCTAAGTCGCATTTTCTGCTGCTTTAAAAAGCGAATAAATACAAAATATTAATTCTTCTTTGTTCATTGCTCTTTTATTTCAGAATACAATAACTCAACTCCCTTTTGAATGAAGCATTTGTTTGCAGTAGTCATATTCTAAATTGGCATATATTTCATGTCAACAAATTCATACCTACCACTAAACGCATATACTCACCTTTATACATATTTTACACAAGTTCGCCGGCCATGCATACAGCTTAGAATGCATAAAAAATAGACCTTTTTTATTATCGTGTGATGATAGCTCAAAAGATCTATTTTAAAGGATCTGTTTTTTTTTTTTCTTAAATACATTCAATCCTCTGTTCTTGTTTCTTAATAGCTGTAACTCGCTTGTAGATCGTAAAAAAATGAGCATCAAATGCTTATTGTGTAGTTGTTTGTAAGTTCGTGTCAGATGGTATTGACACTGTTATCAAGCCTGCAGCTTGTTTGGAAGCTCGGTACAATTTCAGAATTTTGCAAACTTTTCGCCCAGTTTTATAACTGACAATATTTATGTGAAGCGAAATTCTTGGATGGATAAAAATTGTACGAGGCTACCAAACGTGAAGTATGCAACACAAGTGTTATATCAATATTATCATCAAAAAATCCAAGAAGATGATTTATGAGCACCGAATTTTTATATCAGAAAATACATTAAATTCGTTTTGGAATAAATATTGTTAAGTTAAAAAAAAACATTAATTGTTGGAATGAGGTTGAACGATTTTACAACCGAAAGTTACTTTCAGCTTGTAGAGCAATTTTGGGTCTACCTAGATTCACGAATACAGCACCCTTTATTCATGTATGAAACGGGCGCAACATCCTATGCATTCCACTGATTAATCATGGACCAATGTAGACAAGGACCTTAAGTGTAAAAGTTTAGACAAAAATTTGGTGTTAAATTCTTTGTGAAATAAGCCCCAGAAATCTTTCAAAAATGTTTCAGCTGTCGCAAATATTTCCTCTTTTGCCTTGAAATTCCACAAAACGCCAGTCTTGATATTTTTTAAAATCATCAAAGAGAATAAAGATTAAAATTATTATTTTACGATCACCTTTTAAAATAAGGACTCTTTATGTGCGAGTTTTGGTAAGGGAAGAAATATTATAATAACTGTATTTTAATAAAACACCAATTTTGTACTTGCTAGGAGTTAGTTTTGGCAAGGACAAAGAAAGAAAAAAAGAAAGCAAAAAAGAAAGAAAGAAAAAGGTGACCAAAAATGTTTGTGCTGTGAGAATTTTTGCACAGAAATTATGCCCTTACCTAGCTGGTCTCTGGTACTTGTGAACACTTACGCTCTGATATGTGCAAATAATGCAACAGTATAGACTGAGATGTCATCTACATTAATCAAAATTACCAGGAGCCATCTCGCCACTTGTTCATGCTGAAAACAACAATCAGGTGAACTGTCCAATCATAGTTCAGCAACCAGATGTCGATTTACACGTTTATCGGTGCAAATTGTGTTATCAGATGTCATTTGTATATTCACTCGAGATACATTAAGATGGTTATCGTGGTATTCAAAGCAGGATTTTTTATGGGGAGGGGGATACTTTTCATACACCTTCCTGGCATCGTGAAGAATTATATTTTAACTTTACATATACTGTTCTATCAAGTTCCCTTAAGCTTACTTGCAACATTGACATCTAAAAAGAATATAATTATCTGCTGAAATAAGTTGACTAATCTCATAAGCGTAACACAGATATTTAGGCTTATTATCTCTTTCAAATCCATTACAGTTGACTTTCTTGTGTTTTTCACTTTATTAATTCAGTAATTAACAGACAATTTGTCACTGACTGAGACCAACTTTGTCGAACAGGCACGAGGACCACCGAACAGAGCCGGAGGCCACCGAGCAGGAGGCCGGGGGCTCCTTGAAGAGGGAACGGAAGGAATGGGGACCCCCGGATAAAGATGTTATTCTTTTAAGCCCCGAGACTTCAGTTTGAGTAACCTTTGATGCTAATTTCATTCCCGGGCGGCAAGGAGTATCTCTGTCCTTTCCCTCGAGGAGGTTTCGCGTGTACTACCGTGTTCTAATCAACAAAACGGTAAAAGTTCCCGTTACAAAGACCAACTCCGCCGCTGGGGAAACAACTTTTTTCTTTTATCCCCGCCTCAGAAATTCACTAAAAGGACCCTGTTCGGCATATCCGTCCCCTCGTTCTTCTTTCCAGAGTAATTAGTCGTCTCCTCCAGCAAAGCGAGATGTTGGGTTTTGTTTCGCAGGGAAAACTGGCTGGGTAGAGGACAAATTGGTACGGATAGATATTGAATGGACGAGGACCTCTCTGACGTTTTCACTTTCCCTTGGGAATATGAAGCGTTAGTTTTGTTCTTCATTTTAAATCTGCCTTAATGTTTTGCTTCTAATGCGCCAGAAATTTTAATAATTATTTCTTCTTTTAAACTTTTCAGAGGGTGAAGTTTTTGTAGCATCGTGCTGTACCGTTAATGTGGCTGCTTTTATATATTTCTGCACGTGAAGAAATGATCTTCAAATAAAAATCAGTAACTACATGTATAAACAAAACCTATGTTATCAAAGAAGAGAATTTTGCAAAGCACACCCCCCCCCCCTTTGACACAAATTATTCACCAATATCAAGGGTCGCCAATAACAAACTGTCCTTGGGATTTGTCAGACAAGTGATCACCTGCCAATAAAACCAATGACTAAAGAGAGAAAATATTCAAAAAGGTTAAGAAACTACAACTCGAGAATCCAGGGATCTATTCGACTAGAAAACGGCCTACGGAACACTTCACGGCGTTTGAACCTGTCAGGACGGTTTTCCAGAGAGTTGTAGGTAAACGTAATAACCACATCGGTCTCCTCCCGTTTATTTGTCCAGTTCGCGTTCCCAGCCTTCTTGCCTTACATGTTGACCACAGCAGTGCCAGCGTCCACCGCGTCTCTCCATCATCTTGCGCAATCTGGACATCGGTCAGTTTTGTCCAGTTTGGTCACCAGTAGATCGGGTTACAAGTAGTGTTAATCGACGAACCAAGTGGCAAGGAGGTTTAACTTTGCTTTTGTCCGGCTTTGTGTTAATCCGTATTATTATTATTTTATTTATTTTTTATTATTATTATTATTATTTTTTTTTTTGGGCAGTACTTTTAATGCTTCTTATATTTTTCTGTAATATTTTTCACTGCTAATAGTATCCTGTCAATCTCCGCTTAAGTTTTTATTCTAAAAGATTAAATGTGTTTTGGTGTTTCCGTTTACGTTTTGGCATATTTCACTAGAGCGAGAGAGAGAAGAGAGGGTTGGGGGATACAGCTGTCGGAAAGGTGTCTTTTCAGGTAAATTAACAAACACTAAAGTTATGTAATATGCACATCAAAGAACCCCTGCCTTGATGACATCATTACCTGAGCGTCCTTACACCCTGTGGCCACTTTTAAGTGATTGTTAAAGATCACAAAGAGTTTTTAAGTGTATTTTCAACTTCATTTCATTTTGTAAAGTTGAATAGGATATTATTTATGACAAGAAAGCGCTCTTAAGTGAAATGGTTAACTCATGTTATAAACACTATTTCAAAATAATTGGATGTATGGAGCTTTCCTTTGTGAATATTAGCAGCTACATCCTGTTCAGCAAAAATGGATAACAATGACAAAAAAATTACACTTTTTAAGTTTCATCAACTTACTGTATTCGAGTTCCTTTCAGAAAGTCAGTTTTATGGAAATCTTGAAGTCTTTAAGCCACAAAATTGGCAACTGATTTTTTGCCAATATCTGGTAAGTTCATTTGTTGGAGATCAAAAAAATGTTTTATGACTGGTGAATTTCATTATGATAATATAGAAAAAAGAGCACGTTATTGAAGATAAGTCTGTTAGGAATATATTATTATCAAATATAGAAATATTATCTAAAATATTAATATTATAAGATATAAAATATTTCATTTTTAACACTGTATATGAATAGAGAGACGTATGAATATTACTCAAAAGTCAGCACTTGTGCTTGTAACTATGTGTAGAACCAAATGGAGCAGTATAAAAGCAAATCATAAAGCAAGATTGCATGCACCCAGTTGAGCGTTCTCGTGTGAGAGACGAAAAACATGAAAAAAAATTAAATTAGAAGTGCGAGTTGCCCAACCCAAAACATAAGCAATGAAAAAGGGGAAAGCAAAGCTTGTTTGTCGGTTAATAATTGACCGTTTACTAGAAAGTAAAAGAGAGGCGAGAAACGTAAAAAATAATACTTTATTATAAACTCACGTTTTTAAAGAAATTTAAACACCAAATTCACGAACTATGAATTCTTACCAGTTTTTATTTTTTATTTTTTTAACTCCATCATTGTTCTTTTTATATTTAAATATTATTTTAGGCGTTTTGAAATTCTATAGAAAGCGGCATATAAAAATGTCATTATTATTAATATCATTAATATCATGAAATGTGAGCAGCTGCATAAAACTATTTGCATTTAGTTCGACATGAATCTCACCCAAGGCTAAACAGCAGAAGCAAAATTGCGCAGATAAAGTGAAGATGGCCAAACAGGAGCAAGTTTTTTTTTTAACAAATTACATATTGTACTGATTACAAAATTATACAGAACACTTGCACATGGCATTTATCTATGGGATTACTCGTTCGAAATATATGACCCCCCTCCCCCTCCGCCGCAAATCAAGATGCCCAATATTTCGGTGAGATACCCTTCAAAATGCCCTTGTCGTAAGCAAGTGTGAAAGAGAAGAGAGGACCACTTCTCTATGAAGTATACAACATTACTCTCACTCTTGCAGGGCCGTGAGCCGTCACTCTATTTATCCGGTAATGACGCTAAATTATCCCCAATTTTGACACAAACCTTAAATTACAGAGATAGCTTAACGGTTCCTTAGATTACCGAGTTAAAGTTAACAGTGCAAAACTCATCATTTTTTCATAATTTATCATAACGACTTAATATTCCTTGTGAAAGGACTGTCCTGAGGCAGCGTGCTGACTGAAATTGTACCAGTTATCATGCGACTTGAAGGTTATACGTACTTACGCATTTATATCATATTCTTGTAAATCTTCCCAGCATGTGTTAACTTTTTGCTGTACCCGCAAAAAGACACATATATACATACCACGCGGTGTGTAGAAAAGAAGAAACTTGCCGATACGCCTTCAATTTTTTTTCAAAATATACACACATAACGTATCCGCTGAGATGAAGTTTTATAACAAAATTATATGACCTTAATTTATTGCTGGAAATTTTATTTTCAATTATTTGCCATCGGAATTATAATTCTAATGGGTTTTAATGTAATATTACCGTCCGTTGCAATCTAGTTTTTGTTTTAAATTTGCTTATGGACTGTACATCCAATACAAAAACCCATTTAGTTGCATATCGCGGATATATAACAATTCTGCAATCCTTAGTATTATTTTAACAAACAAACTTGCAATTGAACGGTGACATATCTCATCTGGCATGTACAGGTATTCAAACAATATGACATTTGTTTCTAGCTTCGTTTTGCTTATTAGACTTCGAGCATGTATCTGTTGAATGAAAATTTTGAGAGAGATAGTGAGAAAGATATGAGGTCTTTCAGTTCAGCTGCCAGTTCAGCACCGACGCTCCTCTATCTTAATACGCGTGTGACTTATAATATCTGATACTAATTCTATATCAAACAAGCAAAGTGACACTTGTGTCCGAATGCAATCGGAGGAGTGAATCTTTCAGGATTACGTAAATATTAAGGACTACGAAACATAATGGCCGCCTTGGGTTACAAGTACAGTGACACCTTACAACAGCCGTGGGTAAATTTCTCACATTCTCTAATGAAATTCAATCTGTCATTTGTCTGCCATATTTCTATCCACTGGTGTACTTTTGTTTAGCGTTTTTGACCATGGGTTTCTGGTGGAATTGACACAATAGTGTCATCATTCCCGCGCTTGACACGGCTTGTCGTCTGCGCTATTTATCATATGTCGTCTGCTGTCATCAATTTTGGTCGGTTTGGTCAAAACGGGAACATTTTTGAAAGCAATACCGACATTCTGTTTCGGATACGCTACATTAGTGTCAAAGAGTCCTATTCACTGTTTGACACTTGTTACATTATAGTCCTGTCACAATACCATAGCTGAAAAGAAAAACAAATTAATCAGGCCCGAGCTAAAAATTAGAAAGATAAATGTGCCACTCCCGTTTAGTTTAAATTTAAATGAAATATTTTAAGCATTTCTGGGGAAATGCACAAGGACAAAGTAAACTCATCTTTTGAAACTGCTACAAATTGCAACTATTCACTGGCAAATCTCGCGCAACTATTTATTCCCATTTTTCCAAACTTGTTTTTCCACAGATATGCACAACAGACATCGGATATAGACTTGGTTAGATATTGAAAAGTTTCACTTTAAGTATGCCTCAATGTTAAAAATGGCATAAATGATAAAATTTAACAATTTAAACAAAACTCATTTTCTTGGTGAGGTTTTTTGGTGCACTTTTCATACATAATCGTCTTATAGATGTACTACAATAGAGTTAACAAATGTCCCTTATAAATCATGTCAGACTCCGAATGTTTCAATGTAACACATTGGAGTGCTTTGTCAGTTTTTGCAAGATGAAATATGGTAAGAAAAACGAAAAAATGAAGGGTGATAATTAAAGTTTTACATAAGTTTTATTACCAAAACGTTTGGGATTGCCGGCGTCGACTAGATTTATGGTCTAACAACATTGAGTGATAGTTCAACTCTTAGGGATAAATCATACTCACAGTGCCAGCTCTACAGTAGAAGGACGTTCCGTCACTTCTCCTTTAAAAAAACCTTTCTTATGGAGCTCATAAAGAAAAGAATGGAGAAAAAGAAGTTAGCCTAAAGTCAAAATCCACAGTTCATTTAAACGATTCAAAAGCAGTGAACTCTAGCTTTGAATTCGTTGTTCAGCCCCGGCGTCTCTGTGCACGTAGGCGAACCGTTTCTTTCCCCGCCGGTTACGTTGGTTACGCGAACTAACGGCGCATTCCTCATATATCAAGTATGGGGCGGGTAAGCCCGGCGAACATCTTCATAAAGCCCGTCAAACTGACAAAGACAGCGATTTTTCGTAATAAATGACAATTTGTTCCAGAAAAAGGAAGCAAAATATTAAAAACTTTTTTCGTGGTATAAAAATGAGCGCTTTTTAAATACAGGGTAAACCAAGTCAAACACACCAATTTAAACAAAATGTTGGTTAAAATATATTAGGGACCTACATTGATTTATACAGGGCTTTAGACCATTATTACTAAATGAGCAGCAAACTAAGGTGCAGATTTATTTCTTACCTCGTGTTTGTATTTGGCAAGGGGTATTCAGAAATTAACCGTAGCATATATATCTATGAAATCTTATAACTATTTATTCACCTGTGACAGCGAGAGAGAGATCTTACCCAGGGCGTTTTCGTGAGCACATGCAATTTATAATTAATATCATAAAGCAAGAAAAATTATACGTATAGGGTCTATCTTAACCAATTAATCAATTACAAACCTCTAACTAAATCCTTTACCTGGTGTTCCGATGGTGGAGCACGATTATACCATGTGTATAATTGAAATTACGAGCTTGCTCTTTAGGTTAATTATTCAATTTAAAGGTGCAGAAAACGCTGCGTTTTGTTAACCGTGCATTGGTGGTCGCGTGTTTCTGTTCCATCATATAACACGGAGAAACGATAAAATCTGACTTGCCTTCGGGTTACGTGTGATTTGCAAAACTGTTCTAAAAAGCAAGTTCAATTTTTCACTTAGGCCACTGGAATTATGTGCTGCAAATTACGGGCGGGTAAATTATGATGAATGCGGTTTAAGGGGTATTTTAACTGTTTTTAGATGCTGAAGCCTCGGCTAGCGTCAATCAGTTGGTTTACAAGTACTCTACGCCTGGGTGACGATAACTCAAGCCCCCTGAATCATTAAAGAAACATTATGCTTATGTACAGTTAGGTGGAAAGGTTTGAGACGTTGTCACGAATAGGCAGCAGACCTTCTCTACCCAGTGAAAGTGTCTTTACAGGTCAAAGAAAGACATTGTCATCTGTCTCTGCATAGACAGGCCCTACTTCATCTTCATGTCCTTCAACATTCCAAACAAGAAGGAAATATCTGTAAATGAATTGAGACTTGGTAGCGGGCATGGGGAACTTAATATTCAGTTGTAAAAGAGACTAACTCACCTATATATGAACTAGTGCACTTGTTGTTTATTTTAGGCGGCAGGTGCCCGTTTTCATTAAAATTGAAAATTTCTCCTTTAACTTTATTAAGGCCCGCCAGAGAAATGTTAATTCAGTACTGCTGATTTTTTAAAAATAAAATGAAATGTCATGAGACAGTGGGACTTTTTATTGTAGCACCATTTTGGTGAGAGAGAGAGAGATCGAAAACTCATGTCCAATCCTTCATCAAAATGGGACTGGGATGATTAATTTCATAAATAAAGAGTACAAAAGACCAACAAACCTCGACTACAAGGGGATTGCAGGTGTTTTACCTGCCGGAGACAAAGCAGGTAAAATATGCACAAGTCCCGAGGGGGATACGACCGCCATTACTCTGTACTTCTGACCTTTATGTGATGACGGCTTTGTTTTCCTCGCAGCTAAAAATTGAGGGTCCCGGTGAAACCTTAATGCGATGGGATGATGCCATTTCAGCAAGATAGGGAACAATGTTCACCCCTTACTTTATGCAATGTATACGTAACTTAAAGGGAATCGTGATATGCCACTTTCATTATCTATAATTTTAGAATAAAACAGAATCAAATATATTGGACAGATTCGATTTTTCACATTCACTTCACTTGAAACTTTGATTGTGACTTAAATGTCCTCGCAGACGATGTACGTTGAAATGCTAGATTGACGTGGAAAACATGAAGATATATTTCTAAACTGGATTTTTTTTTAATCGAGATAATAAAATGTTACATAATCAAAGGACTTTTTCAAAGTGAATTTTGATCTGTTTTTTATGGGTATCATGTAAAAAAAAGACTCTCACAGCGAACAAAGCCCGCATTTTGTACACAACAAAAACGCATTTGTAACACTTTTCTCTGATCATGAAGTAGTGTATAATGAAGTAGTAAATACTTGAGGGGAGTATTTCAAAAACTAAAGCAGCACGAAGAGCAAAATGCACTGATTAATTGGGTTACTTCCGCAGAACAACTTAGTTATGACTAATGAAACGATGAAAGGGCGCACTTCGTGCTTGTTACTTGTGTCTCTATACTTGGTACAGGTACGAAAGGGATTAACCAGAGAAACCAACCTTAAATAGATCTAGTAGCTCACTCCGGGAAGTATTAAATAGCATAATCCTTTTATTCTAGACGCTTACCTCGACGCCGACTTGAATATTACTGTCCATCTTTTGACAACATTGTGGTTTTTCACTGTTACGACTTATTTTTAACGGAAGTAATAATCTGCCTTAGGGCACTTACTGCCTCTGGTTTATTGGGGAATAAATTTCTGCTTATTTTTTTATCAATTTTAACCACATTTTAAACATGTTACTTTGAAGGAGACCATAAAAAGGGAAAGTTTCTCCCAGAAAAAATAGAAACTCTTTTTATAAATAAAGCAGCGACATAAGCTATACTAAGAAATATCGCCAAAACTTATTAAAAGGGTGAAATATCTTGATACTGCCTATATCAGTATAACAGTCACAGCTGACGTGCTGACCGTTGGAAGTTTTCATACTTCCTTCGACTTTGGAAGGGATGTTATATAAATAATGTGGCAACATCCATATGGAATAAATGAACAAGCAAGAATGAGAGCGCTGCATATATGGACCCAAGAAAAGGCAGGATATCATGTTGATCTTCATCTTCCCGACTTCAACACCAGGTCATGGCAAAGAGAGGCCAAATGACTTGGTGTCACGCCATATTTGACGTCTTATCTCACGCCGTGGCTACCTGGACTGCCATCCACCTACCTCTCAGCCTCAGGTACACCCTAGATACTTCCCCGTTCACACGGCCAAATGGTAATGACTTTCGGTGGACCTCCGTTTTTTCAATCCATTTTTTTTTTTTTTTTGACAAACTTGTTGATTCAATGTTGTTTACGCCTCCTATGCAATTCATTCTGTGCGCTGACATTCTGTAGACGAATCTCGAAATATATATATATATATATATTACATGGTAATACATGCTCCTAATATTTAGAGACCTGGTAAATGTGAAACATTTTGCGCTCAATAAATTATCATGTTAACATTGGAGATGTGTCAAACAGGGTTACGGTGCGTGTGACACTGCTATCGTTCATAACATTATATTGCCTATCCAATCTAAAAAAAAAAACGGAAAGATAAAATCCTTGTTTTTATGTGTCATCCCTCTCTCTCTCTCTCTCGACGGCAATTTGATAACACAGTACACGAACATATAACAAAACTGTCTATTTCATATTCCTCTCTTAAATATTTTTATATGTAATATAATCATTATACGTCCATGTCCCCACATTTCGATTTATATTTCTACAAGTCATGTATTCCATATTGAAAACAAATGGATTTTACATTGTATTTTTAATATTTGCTGAACTAATACTCCAACGCGGTCTGCGGTGGTGTGTGAGAAACTAAGCGGATATTCTCACTACTATAAGGTATATATGAGACGAAGAGATAATGAAGCCGACGGATTATTCATTAGATGAATTTCACAGTGTAAGCCAAGTCAAGGGCTTGCCGCGAACGTATTGAAAATTGTTGCCTTCACTTTACATTTTCTGGATCAATGTCTACCGCTGACGGCAAGACGTCATAATTTGCAAAGGCTGTGCGAAGTTAACTCCTGGTGCTTTCAAATCGATGCAAAAAGTCGACCATGCGAGCAGCATTTTTTACGATATCTTTACCGCTTGTATGTATATATGCCACTGTGTCACGTGATTGCGATTGGTATCAGTGACAACCTACTTAACCTAAGACCATCGCCGCGGTTCAAACAACGGTCTTACGTGGAAATAATTAGATACTATACATTAAATAGTTCTAGGTACATAATTAAGTGAGCTTAAGACGTTCGACCCCAGTTACACAATAATGTTTCTGATTGCTCAGAGAAATAAGGGGCAGTGATTTTCTATGAGGGTATATATCACATCTGTAAATTATGTGCTGAGGATGAGGATATTTCTGTGAAAATAGCAAATATCTATTCCAACGGATGTCTGTAAATTTTTGACCATATATTGAAATCCAAGAAAGTCGAATATTACTTTGAGTTCTTATTTTGCAACGGAAGCCATCCGATCACTAGGCAAGGAGAATTATTAGTATGCCACCTGTACAATAATAAAGATATATGCATTAGGAAATAGCCTGAAAAATAGACATTATAATTGTTCTTTTATACGTGGAGGGCCGCAGCTCGCAATGACAGACGCATGCAAAGTGATATTCCCAACATGTGAAAAACAACTGCGTTTCAGATGGAAGTGGTCATGGTCTGTGGTAGTCTATAAAATAATAGAAAGCACTTTCCTACGGGTCCAGTTTCGCACAAAAAATGCTTTCATCTGAATAAAATCCTGACTTTAAACCCGAAATCTTGACGTAATCCGTAGAAGTCGACTAAAAGAAAATATCTATCTATTTATTTAAACCAGTAGCACTTCTTACTTCTAGTAAAAGAGGCACACTATACTTATTAATGTTAAAACAAAGTGGACTTAAGATATGTATGTCGACGTGAAAAATGTTAGAAACAGTTATCTTCTGCCAGAATATAGTATTATTTGTTTAACAGAAATTATTTTGATAAACCTTCTTTTTGCATTTCATTACTTTCGTAAGCATCAGATGGCATGACATGTGAATAATGTTTTCTGTTAATTAACATCAACTATTCAAAATTGCTATTCACAATTGCAGATAAAGGATGCGACTAAACCCACATTAGTGGTTTGCTAGCCTTTGTGTGTGTGTGTGTGTTGGGGGGGGGTTACTGAATCAGATATTCTAAATTTTATCATTTGGATTAATAAAATTTGTTTTTCTTATACAATTTGTGAAATATTTGTGAATCCGAAGTAAAAGTATGAAGGGTAAAAAAAAAGGTAAAACTGCAGCCATGTCTTGTTCCCGAGTGTTGGGGATATGGGAGAAAGTGACCACCGATGTGAAATGTGCGGCTGACAATCAACCACGCTGTCAACCGTAACACGACCGTTAAAGAATGGATAATTTACTAATCTGATCAAGTGACTCGTTTAATTTCAAGATTGATGAGAAAAATAAATGAGAAGGAAATGGAACTCTAACATGTTTACCTTATCATTAAATAGAATACGTTAACTTTATTTGATAACGAACTGGAAGAATGTGCATTTGCTCGTATTTTATCGTCCTTTTTTATTTCCACGCAAGTTTATGGCAGAAGGGAGAAATGCAGTGAAAATTCATATTGATTTGTGCATATTTTCATATGGTGGGGGTGCTCTTTATCTTACGATTTTAACACCATTGCGATTTCGTAATGTACATAAACGATGGTTATCAACTGAAAATTATATTTGAATGTACATGAAGCGCTCTATAGATCACGTTGAAGAATAATCCGGCGAATTTTTTTCGTTACAATGCAAGAAAAACATTGATTAACGTATATATTTCAAAAATAAAACTCATTCCTTATTAGTGGTGCAAAACGGTTTGGCTTTTTTTAGTAGTATAATAGTTGCAGTGCTGGTTGTAGTAGTAGTAGTAGTAGTAGTAGTAGTTAAAGTGTCAGAAGTTATTTCAAATCCACCTAGGGTATTTTATTAAAAATCCAACCTAAGCTATATTCTGTGTTACTCAACACAATAAGAACGACCAAATCCGGCTGTCCCTTTATATAAGCGAGACCATACTGTCCTCGAAAAGTGTCGGCACCTTTCAATTTAACTCCTGCAACTCTGAAAAAGGTCTGGCAACCGCTGACACCCCTGACTTTCGAAAACAAAGCGTTTGAAGTTCGTCTACCGGGTTTCACGTTAGTCAGTGCTATTGAAAGGGACGCTGAGCCTGCCCAGCCGATTTTTCACCTCAGTGTTAAGCCCACTATTCAAGCCAGCTTTCATTCATTACTGCGGATCTCTGATGAAGCATACGAGGAGAGATCCACCCCTGGCGCCCAGTGACTGCGTGGGTCGTCTGCTCCATTCTTTAGCGATCGTCTGCCTTTTTCAATCCTACGTAATGCTATTGTCGGGGTGTGAAAGAGCCAGGGCCTGATTGAAAGAAGGGGAGGTGCCCGTTATCTCGCTGTAACATCTCGCACAGATGCATTCTGACGTCCAGGTTAGGCAATGTCACCCAGGTAAATAAATAAGCCGTAATTAGTTAATTAACCGTGACTTTGTCAGCCAGATCTGCTGCTTTACAACGTTAAGGGCTTGACAGGTACAACATGCTTGTTTAGCTTTATGTCAACCGCGGTCACTTATTGTCCTCAAAGTTCAATGTTTTTTTTAAACTGCCACATAGGTGTCACAAACGTGTCAAAAACGCATTGTTTACAATACCTCGGATTGTTTTGTCCGTGGAATATTTCGAAAAAAGGGTATATCCACGCAGAAGCAATCGTATACAGTGGATCTCTGTTGGCTTAAACTATATTTTTATGTTTTTTTCCAGATCTCGATCTAATAAAAGATATGCCCACAGCTTAGCATCTTGTCTAATACACTTCTTAAAGAAACGAGCAGGGGATTCTAAAACAAACGCCTTGCTTGCCTTAATAATCACAAAATAATAATGAGAGTTGATTCCATTGCATTTACTAAGCATTTAAAATGTTGATTAACTATGTTCCCCAGTTTCAGAGTGTAAGATTGCAAAACTAAAAAGGGCTGCGACATACAGGAAGGAGCAGATAAAGTCATGGATGTTTACTGCAGGATGACTGATTACTCGGGACATGCAATTTTAACTTTTCTTCAATAGATTATTGTGAAGATAACATGGGCAGAGCATGGGAATACTTCAAGACGACAAAATAAAAAAAGATAATGTTTTAGACCAGTCGAGATATTTGCTTTGCTTGAAAGTGAGAATTTATAATCATTGCTAGGTATCCATCATTGTATACAATTGATTGTAAACCAAAGAATGGCATTGCATCTTAACTGACAACAGACTGTGAAGAGGTTTAGATTTCGTTTTCAAGTAATTTATGAAGACTTTTTACATGGTGTTTTTTCTTTCTTTTTTTCAAAATAAATTGAAAAGTCAATTCAACACAAACTTCTGCCTATCGGCTGTTAAAATATTCTCTTGGTTATGACAGAAAGAAGCTCTTTAATTTTTCACAGTTTTTACTCTGATAACGCGCGAACATATGTGATCCCTGCACCACTGCCAGTCCACACTATGCCCTCGACCATAATGAAGTCGCAATAAACAAACAAAATGAAAAGACCCAAGAATTCCTGGGTCGGGTTGTTATCTCACCGGACACTGATTGATTAGATGTGCTCGGACCCTCACAGCCCCCCTGCCGATCTCAACAATGGCCCAGGTACTCAAACACACGTCAGTGAATATGAATAAACGAGGGATGGCAGCTTTCAGAAATGGCAGGTAGATCTTCTCTATACTATGTGACCGCAGGCAGTGCCATTGTTCGTTGTAATTTCCGCTCGACCAATCAGAGCGGCGGACGGCGATGAGGGGGCGTGACTTGTTGCCATATGTGTCATCTGCGTCAAGCCCACCTTGGCAGGTTTGTGTGAAGAGAGAAGATGTTGACTTTAACTACACTTCACTTCACGTAGGCTACCACAACACATTTTGGCGTGCTCATCTTCACGACAACGACGGAGAGTGGACATCACGCTGACTACTTTAACAGAGGGGCAGTTAGGGTCTTAGTGAGACATCGAGAGTACGGGTTAGCAATTGTCGCTCGAAACAATCACGTAGAACGAGAGACCCACGGCAGAAGGCGGTCATGTTGAACGTAGCCAGCTCCATGGAGGGACTAGATCAGGGAATTGATACCAAGCCATCGGCTTTTATGGAGCTACAGAACCCAGCGGCCGGGATGATGGGTCATACACCGTACCCAATTCGATCTGGCCACTACCCGATGTCGCCAAACCAGGAATCGTTGTACTCCCACCAACAGCAACACGCTCGGTCGTTGGGTTACCCCTTTTCTATGAACTCAATGAATTCTCTGGGGCATAATCCTTACAACGCGGCCTCTCATCCCTTTGCCATGAACCCTTACCAGACGCCTCCACCAGTTAGGGAAGGTAAGCTCGATCGTACATTCATCCATTTTTGTGCCTGTTGATTTCGCACGCCATGTACCGGTGATTTGTGACTCGTGCTCGTTTTGTTGTGATCCGCGCCAATAGGCATTGAAATGATCGGCAATTTTTCATTTTTCTCATTTATTCGATGATCATCCGGCGACCGGTGGTTGTAATAGGGCCCCGGTGTAATGGCGCCGATTACACACTCTGTTTAAACGGTTAATTATTGCAATTTTACCAGGATAATGACCCATTTTAAAACCAATTTTAATGTAAAGCTTTGGATTGGTATGGAAAAATGTTTATATTTTTACTTCTCTATTATGCAGGATGATGCCATTGTTTTTTAATGTAATAAGTCTGTTTGGAGATTTATTATTCATTCTGCATGATTGTTCGTATTGGTAGAGTATATTTGAACACGGATTTTCTTCTAATGCAAATTATCTTTATTATTATAGTCAATAATTGAAAAATAGTAAACCCGATACTTTGTTTTGAATAATTATTAGATACATAATAATGTATTTAATTAGTAAAAATCTCAAATCTCCATAAGATTCAGCGATATGTTGAACTTTATTTCGGGGCTTTCTTTTAAGAACACGGGATAATATCTGGAATTAACTAACTTGCCATGATTATCTTTAATTTGTATTTTCGAGCTGCGGACTGCTTTTCCTTCTTTACTCTTCTACTTTTTTACTATTTTGTTCCATCACAGCATTTTACAAAAGTTTTATTAAAGAAGATAAAAGTTGCCTTTTTTAAGATATGTAAAAAAGCAAATAGTAATTGTGCTTATGGTCCAACTACGTCAATCTTTTTATCTCCCGTCTTGCCACCATACGTGCTCAGTAGGGGTTTCAGTGTGGAAAACCTATGGCTGGGCCCTAGCGTGTGAACTGTAGGAGTTTAACAGCTAGATGTTCCCTTCCATCGACAATGGACGAACCGCAGGACACTTTGTCCGTTGAAAATGCAAGCGACAGAAAGTCTCAGGCGAGGTTACACGTTGTCTGAGAAGCTTGAACAGAGATATGTATGTCATTATGGGTTTGATAACAGAAAACAATCGAATACGTCATTGCACTAATCGCCGAAGGTCAAACGGCGTGGTGTTGATTCTCTCAACACGTGAAATAGTGTATATAGATTTCCTTTATAAGACGGTTTGCTGTAATTCTGCCCAATATTAACATGGCATTTGGTCGCCAGTTGATTAAACAAGTAATTCTAGTATAACAGATCGTAAGGCGTGATTACCAGTTTTCTTTAATGAGACTAATGTCGTGTATTGTTTATATCTCGGGCAAGATAGTGTGTACATTAAATTGAAAATGGGGATGCAAAATGTCAACAGTCAATCTCTCGAATTTGACCACGTCAAGAAAATTCGTTTTTTTTAAAGAATGTTTAAGTAACCCCTTCATGATGTTTAAGTCACAGCATTCATTTGACGGTCTTGTGATCCAGCTCTACTCCGTTATTCATCGCTCTCAAATGATGCGTGTCATCTTTGCAGATATATTATTCTAACCCGTATAACATGTGCCGCTTTGGCTTCACGCTTTTCTCTGTTGAAATCACACGATGTGGTTCTCCCTTCTTTTACCAACATCCATTTATTTTTTACCAGTTTGTTTTCGTCTAGGTGAAGGTTTATATATATAAGGTACTCGTGGGTGACTACTCTCGTCTTGTTTTCTTTCCGTAGTGTACTTATTCAAATAAACCCCACGGTTTCAGTTTTACATCCTCGAGTATATCATATGATATGATACGGGAAGAGCCATAATATAACGGCTATGTCTTTTGTTTTGTAAAGAAACAAAAAATTAAGAGTTTTAAGTCTTAGTTTCATAGTTTAACCATTGAAAAAACTGATAATGGTATCTCATTTTGGAGTAGTCTGAGTTCGCTTTTTTTCTATTAGCACGGTCTTATTCATTTAAATAAACATCTGCAATGATGAAATAAACATTTTAGAAGTATTTCCTTAAAGTAAAGGAACAAGGCAAATGGGAGAAACCTACAAGTAGGAACGCGGCGTACATCCCCAACAGTGGAGGCGACGGAACAATACCTGGTTATAAAACCATTCACACGTAACTGACATTCCCCAAATCCGAGACAATACAGCATTCCAACTAGTGAAATAAACAGGCGCACGGGGCTGTGACGAGAATGAATAATATGAACAGAAAAAAAGGGGAGCTGAGACATTTACGTCGAGGCTCGGTCGCATGGTGACGTTTATTATGATGGGTTATAAAGCAAAAGAGCGAGTCTTGCAAATTTGAAAAGCGTGCATGGACCCCCGTATGCGTGTTCAGCCTAGCACTGCCCGACCAGGGGAATTTAATTACTTTTCACGTTGCGCGGCAGCATGCTTAGGGTAGCACACATCAAATGTCTTAAAATCTTTGTTCACAGGGGATCGATTTTGACAAAATGTATTGAAAGAGAAAGAGTTGATATACGCAACATTATAGTACCGTGACAATCAAATGAAAAATTCATAGTTGTAAGAATGGAGATGGCGGTGTCAAATCATTTTTGTCAACGTTGTTTGAAATGATATCTGGAATGAAACTATAATGTTTTAACGACGTTTCCAAGTGACGTTGCACGGATTCATCACGCAAAACCAAAATATAATTTATTTTTCTTTTAATTCACTTGAAATTATCTTACGTAAAAAACGTCTGGAACCAAGCGGCGCCTCATTCAAGAACGTATGCACCGCCACCCCACAACAAATATATTACAGAGATAAGTCCATCAGTCGACTTAAAAATTGAAATGATTGCCATTTTCCTCGAATATCACCCGGATCTTTGGCGCATTGTCAAAGAAAAACCATATTGCCAGGAAACGCGCAACACGACCGGACATTATATAGTCTGATCTCCCTTCTCAAAAGCTAACAGTCTTAACAGCACTTCTATACTAATTATCAAACAGTAGCTTGTCATTACTTGTCATTTGGCCAGACTGGAGGGAGCGTTATACCAGAATCTGGCCTGTCTCACGCAATGCTGTTTCTTACATATTTCTAGGTCATGAGAACAATTGTTATCTTTGATAAGTGCATCATGATCTTTGATAGCTTTTATTTAAATGTTATATTTAAGTATACGAGTGCAGCGACAGGTTAACACAATTATGCAACACGGCGTTAATGTACAGAACCTACTCGGCATAAGACATGGCGTGAATTTTTATTTTCGTATGCAACGACATCACAGAAACAGGTGTCATGAATAAATAATTTCTAACCTATTTTGGTTGTAACACTGTGCTCCACTTTAAAAATCTTAATTTTTAAAATTGTTTGCGAAACAGGAACAGATAAGCTGGGATTCAAAAACCGCTCTGCTACTTTATTTCTATGATGTTTTTGGTTTCCGAGCGCTTAGAGTTGCAGGACGATTTTGGGGGCAGATGCCTTGAGGTGTCCCCAGGCAAATTCTCCGCGTGAAGTGCGCGCCGTCCCCGCGCTGTGTATTCCGTCCACCTGTCCGTCTACCGCCATTTACATGTCGTCTGCTTTGTGCACGTAAAACAAAAGCAGACGACTCCTCCGCAGCTTGCACTAGGTGACAAAACACTTGGAGGTCTTTGACTTTTTAATTCTTAATTTTTTCAATTTAATTTTTTTTGCTTAAATATTTCTTAAAGTTAATGTCTTGGTCTAATTATTTACATAACTATTTATCTCCCCGTTTTTAAGCTGATTATTAAAGTGTATATAGATTGGTAAAATTGTCCTTGCACGTTACTCCACTACAACTTATGTGAACGACCAACTCTATATTAATTCCCCGTTTAAGACAGGCTGCCTTATTAGAAAGAAATCACTGAAAACATTTACAGCAAATAGGCCTATAAAGGATTATTTTATCAAGCATGCTGTTGTATATTATGCTCTGTTTTGTCCTATTGCATAATATTGTTCCTGTGATGTCAGCTTGTCATATTATATTTCGACTTCACTTTTTCTAACGTATTTCGTATTTGCGATTTAAAACAAAGTTCACAAAAATAAATAAATGTCAAATGACTTTCTGAAGATGTAAGGCATAATATAATGTATTTTATCAACAGTTCTGTAAGCCATTGAAGACAGTCCTCTGCATTTGAAAAATTTGGAAACACATGAACATAAGTCTTATTTACTATTTCTGTTTTGATCAAAATTGCATTGTGTATGTTAAAAACATCAATTTGTGTATTTTATACTACATGTTGCAGCAGAAGGAACATGCATAGATAAAAATAATGCGCCATGTTGGATTTCAAACTGTTGCGCGATACACGCAGATCAAGTGTTAATTTCCTTTTAGCGTTTTACGATTATTCTAAAAACATTAATGTATTCTGTCTAAAATTAAAAATTAAACAACGCACTCTTGAAAATAGGTTCAGTGTGGCGAGACCCGCTTTACGATAGTTATATGTAGTAAGCCTAAGTCATGCATACTATTGGGTTGTTATGTCATTTAACTGCAGATGTCAGTCGATGTTATATCAAAAGCAACATGCTAGAAAGAATTGATTGCAAAACGCTGGCAGGATATTTGTATATATTGACGTCACGACAAAATTTTTTTCATTATTTTTTCGTTATATTAAACCACCGATGGCATCATTTGAAGTATTCAAACATGTAATGGCTTTGGAATTTAAGACAAAAGTTAAAATGTATCTGGTCAGTCGTTTATCAGATTTATGCATCTGTCCAACCGCTAGTGGACACAAATATGTTCTGCATATCTTTCTTTGGTCCCCTCGTATCAGATCGTACATATGCATGTATTTCGACCGCAAGTTTTGGTTTACCAACGTGAAAAGCTTGAGTCACTGAGACATTCGCAACCTATTTTTTAAAACTCTAAATAAAACTATCCACTTTTTCTGATTTTTGAAATAGGTGCTTTGAATTTCACTTGATTAAAAATGAGAGAAAAATTAAATCATATATCAGACAAAATGCAAACTCATTGCATTGCAACCTTTGTCTTACAGAGCATTATTCAATAGTTACCCCTTAATGAATAGAAGTAAAGTTAGTTATTTAATTACAATAAAACAACGCTTGAATTCGCTGTTAAAATATATTTCATTGATATTTTGTCATTTTACGTTTCAAATTCCTTTAACAAAATTTTGTTGTTTTCTGTAATACGTCATATTATTATTGGCATTTTCAGTTGAAGGTAAAACTCAGGAAGAACAACTCCGTATGAATGGCAAAGGAAAGAAAATGAGAAAACCTAGAACGATATATTCCAGCCTCCAGCTGCAACAACTTAATCGCAGATTCCAAAGAACGCAGTATCTGGCTCTGCCAGAGAGAGCAGAATTGGCGGCTTCCTTAGGCCTAACGCAGACACAGGTAAGAGCACAATAAGAGAAATAAACCAGACAGTAGTCAAGTACTTACTGAAATGATGAACTTATATAAAATAATATTTGTCACTTAGAGGCGGATGGATAGAGGATGGACGACGAGACAACAAGGGAAAGTAGTTCAATATAAATGGCAAGCATAGTTTTTGTTTGTCTTTAAGTCAAAATATATGGAGAAACTGATTTCCGGCTATTCCCAGATAAGCAGGCCTGACCTATCTACAAAGCCTATTCGTTCCTGGTTCAAAAAATAATTTTCGACCTAAAGCTCGTCTCATTTTTTAGACCAAAAAATTATTCAACTAGTGGTAGTCAAGTGCAGCACTAAGCTAAAATAAAGCAGCTTTTGGGTTCGAAATTAACATTTTCATTTTATATTACAAAGTAATTAATAGTTTCCACACAGTGCAGCTACTGCTTTATCGTTGGTCAAAATGGACTGAAACTTTAATATAAAAGTTTAGCCCAATTTTTGGGCAAAACTTCTTTTGTAAAACTGTCCAAAGGTTCCCCACCATCTATTCATTCATAATCTACCAATCTTGCGACATCGGACACTTGCCGGGTTTTTGTAATTTATAGACCTTCCGACATAAATGATCCGGGACTACTTTGCAGTGCATTTTAATGTGGTCATCTCTCATTATCAGACCATAAAACTTTCGCCTGGCCTGTGTGACATCTTGTTGAACGTATTGAGAACACGCGCGTTGCTAAATTGGTCGTAATGTATCAGTTTGAATTGGACTAATGAGCAACAGCTTCTTTTCATATAAATATAGCGTACCAAAGAACTGGTGACCATGGCTGTCTGTGATTTCACGGAGATCGAAGAAGAAAAAGTCCGGTTTCAGAATTCAGATTTTTCATTTACTGAAACTTATGCCTTGAGTATTACGGGAATTTGTGTACGAAATAAATCTGACTTCTTGGTTTCTTAAAAGTTGAAACGGAAACGCATTCAGTGGTGTTCTGGGGTTTTTGTCTGGGTAACTGGTACAGGTCATCCATGAAGACAAACGTCAAAGAACGGAATAGTGCGGAATGCTTTGTAAACGTCGATTACATTGTGCCAGGCTTGTCGCTGTCAACCCCATTACGCAACCGTCACCTCACAGTGGGAATAAACGAGGAGAAGGTGGGCCTTATCTCCACGCGCCCCGGGGGTCCTTCACCTGGCCCATTGTGCCACGGTTTCCAATGCAACCCTGTTTTTGGCGATCCGTGAAAAATATTCACCAGGTACTCTTGTCTGTTGAAAATGGACTATACTTGTTTGAACTTGTCCCAAAGCCATATTTTAAACCTCTATATGTACGTATATCCATCAAAGCTACTTAGGTTTCCCATATGAGGCCTTAAACACATGGAATAAAGCCCCAGAAATAAAAGTCCCCGACGTCGACATTTTCTTCCGAAATGTACGTGAAGACATGGCGTTTTTTACATCTGACCTGACATTAAGAGCAATACAAGTTAATTTTAATATTTTTTTAATTTTAATTTTTTAAAGTGGTTTATTCAACATCACATCCGAGTCCAATGTCGACCAATGATTTTAAAGATAATTTGATTTTGCGCAAAAATCCAGGAAAGGCTAACTTAGCAATAACTTTGTCCTGGTTCTCTGTATGTTATACTATATTCACATTGCCATAAATAAGTTGTTGACAACTCACACATACACACACGTATACATATAAAACGAGTAAAAGCAATTTACTTAAAATGTATTTATTTTTCCTCATCCAATTTAACTGTATCAACATTATAATCTAAACATTTCCCTCTGATTTACGCGCTAGGAAAAAATTATCTATAAATTCAACTGAATTTTAACCATATTTTAGAGTTTTCTTTTCTTAGAACAGCTGACGGCCGACAGTTGGGCATTTGATACTTTTTACGTCCTTTTTTAATTGCAAAAAAGCGTGTTTAGGTGCGTTGGGCGTCGAGGCGTGCCAAGCCGATCTAAGTTATGCACGTATATGAGAATATTCACACTTTTTCCCGGTAAAGAGGAGGAAAAAATTTTGTGGGAGTTTGTTCATTAAATATTAAGACCCTAAGGTGAACTTGGCACGAAACGGTGGGGTCAAATATTCGTATAATAATTACACCGATCTCGACGAGAGAAAGGCTTGTTATCTATGAAGTTGAGGTCGGTGTTTCTCCGAGGCGCGGGTGTTTGATTTAATGGCGTCCTGATAGGTGAGAGAACCCTCTCACATCGTTTCTCGTGTGACAGTTTGGGGAATATCCCTTATCTCCTCGGGAGAATTCTGTGAGATACGAAATGAGCTCAAAAATTTAGCAATGAAGTAAATAATTGACATACTGTATTGTACGATGTTTTTTAAGTGAGAAATGGGTCGCCTGTGACTGTGTTTTGTTATATAATACTACTGACGTCGTTTTGGCAACCCCATGTTTAGAGCGACCTTTTGAGTATTTGAGACTGCATTGCCCTGCCTGCATTCAACCAAAGGCAGAAAAGTCGGCAATGTGGGATCGGTATATAATAATCTATTAATCCTGGAATCATCGTTGAAATTAGCCAGGCAATCGAATGTTGAACAAATTGGCTGTTTATTATACCAGTACAGTACCAGGGAAAGGGGGCTTTCATGTAGTGAACCAGAAACCTGGGAGTAATGAAGGCATCAAATTTTGCAAATTTACCTTCATCCTCGATCATAATCGCCGTTATTGCCTGTGCGAACGGTAGCTAATTGCATGCACGTGCACTGGGTTAGAGAGATACGGGAGATCCAAGAGACAGTTGATTGAGCGCAGTGCTGGAAGCTTAATTGAGCAGATAGTGTAAATTATTGAAACTCTGCAGTCTGCAGGGTTGGGGAGGGTTTCCAAAGTGGAAAGCTTACCGTGTTTGCAATGCCATTATGGGTATGAATATCCATGAGAAATTGAGAAGACTGACCCGAATTTGGTTGTTATAAGTGCTCTAACAGCCATCTGAGTTATAAGGAATGCTATAACCGTCTTTTCCACTTTCCGATGATTCAGTTCTGTTTTTTGTATACTCCAAATTGTTGATTCTTATAAAAATCGACGTTCCTTATAGAAAAAAGGTCATCCTTAAAGAAAACTGGGTTTGTCGGCATGATTAAGCTTTTTGGTGTACTGCTTGTGAAGTTGAGAATCCCCAAATACCGTAGACTCCAGAAAAAAAGAATCGAGATCACATAGTGAAATTTTTCAGTGCACTATTGGCGCCTTGAGAACCGTGCCTAATATACTCTTCCCGTCTAAAATTGAATTGGATTTCAGTAACCCAAACTGTTCTCCAGTTTGTGCTGAAAACAGGCAAATGTGCCATTTTCACATTTCTATCCACATTTCTGTATTGCATGTACTTCTACTCCTATCCGTGGGTTTGACTGCACAAGGAAGAACTAGAACGTAATCTACTCTGGGAGGGACTTATATACACCAGTGGCAAAAATTAAGCAATTTTTAAAATGAGAGTGATTTGGAAGTAATAATACCTAGCATTCACTGTAATTTCCAGCGATATTTATGTACGGTTCATGGTTATGGATCAGAAAAGTTTCGTACGATTTTCGAAAATTATATATAATTTTACAAAATGCCGGACCTTACGTTACCATTAGTCTGAAGGTTGATTATCCGCTGCAGGAAGGCATTTTAGTAATTTTGCTTCTACGAATTTCACGGGAAATTAATACTTGATAGGGCGCAGAGCTTCATTAAAGAATAATTAAATGTTTTTACACGTCACTGCTAATCTGACACTTATGCTAGCAAGATCCTGTGCGCAATGCTTTTTTGTGGTTTTTTGCCCACATGAGTTTCTTCGTGCCCCAGAGGACGCATGTCTTGCCGTATTCCAGAATTTTTCCGTAAAGGTCACTTGATGTGATTTAAAATCTGCTCATCGTCTCATAAAGTCCTCGGTTATATATCGTTACACTTTTGTACTCTCAGTGAAGGATATGTTCTAATTTTCTTATACTATAAAATGTTTTGCTGCAAAGTAAGCAATTAGATGATCAAAATACGAGCAAAATATATTTGTTTGCTTTATAACAATGGCTGTCACCTTGTTGACTCTGATCTATAAATTTTTTAAAAGCAAACGCGTTTATGAATAACCAATGGAAAAAAACGAACATAAGCAACACCTTCTAATTATAGAGCGACGACATTTGCTATGCAAAGCCAGCATGAACTTTTTACAAATTAATAACAATGAATTCAACTGTTGTGAAACTGGTGATATTTCATTGAATATTGTCACATATAATATGAGTGCTTTTGCACTTCCACAAAAGTCTTAGCACTTGCTTGAAATTTCTGTTCCTTTAATCTCATTATGCTCAAATTTAGAATTGAGAAAAAGCACATTCTCATGTAGAGCTCCCCTTTAAAGTCTTCGAATTCGCCGGAAATGTCAGCTTGCATTTTGAAGTATACAAAAAGCAAGAGACAAGACGCCTCCTGTTTGATATTTTATTTCAAATCGTAGTAGTAACTTTTCGATATCTTGTCCATAAAACAACCACTATGTCGTAAAACTTGTGTTAGCATCTGTCGCCAGGGAGATCACATGACAACCACCTGTTCCCGGTGTACCGTCTGTGGCTGGGGTGACAGGTTGGCTCTGCACAGAGCTTGGCACCTTCACTCCATAGTAGTTGTCGTAGTAGGAGTAGTAGAAGTAGTAGTATTTGGTTCGTATTTATTTTGGAGAAGATTGAAGATGCAATTGCTAAATTCTGCAACCAGAGTTAATTCTTCTCTTGCGTTTACAAATATGCTTTAAAAAAGTGGTGTATTTTATACAGCTTAAATATACATAAGAAACTTATACTATATATACGCAGAAAGACAATATGACGCTTTTGAAGCATTTTCACCAAAGTTATTCTCATTCTGAAGAAGTCTATATCTGGCATGTATCCCGTTAATTCTCGTGCCCCTAGAGAGCCGACACTGATGAGCAGTCCATACCTAGATATTTTTCTCTGACATTCTGAGAATTATTGCATATATTGTGTGCAACTGTCCGACTTTGTTCATAAGTGCATGGATACTTGCCAAAGACACATTACGGCATGTTTCCTCAATTCTTTTTATCTGTGAACCCATTTCTTCGTGCTAATCTGGGAAATTAACACTGAACTAGATTGCTAATTTGAGATTTTCTCCCCTTGAATTTAAACATAATTCGCAATTAAAATGCTGTTCGAGTTTGAAATTTTTTTTATAATCATTTTGTTTGTTAGAATTTGAACTAGTTTTTTTATGTGGTGAAATATAAGGCCATTTTAGGTATAGGATTTATTGTCAAAAATACTGCTCCGCAACAGATTGTGATAACGCTTTTTCTTTTTGTCGTTAAGTGTTCGATGTTTATTTAGTCCTGTTAAATTATGCACCATGCTTTTCAAACACGTCTTCCGGGTCCCGTTATTTATCATCACGACTTCTTGCAACCACATGCGTCTTTGAGCAATCTCTTTTTTCATCGTCTAATAATGTTGATATAATTCTAGATGACTTATTTAAGTCACATGGCGTTAATCAATCCACTGAATCTACCAGAGTGAGAACACATGAATCTGATTTTTAGAAAAAAATCAATTCGCTAAAAAAAGCTGTCGTGTTGAGTGGCGTCGCCATTTATGGGGAAAACCGAGCAATTAAATCATACATGTTGGTCGGACCAAGAAGTTCTGAGCCACAGTTCGGCATGGGAGAGATACTAACACAAAGCAGATAGCATGACTGAAAAAGTTGTCATCAGATAACGGGAACAAAATTGCACCTCTAATAAAATCCGTAATTACACGTTGAAGCAAAAGCAACTTAAAGTTTCTTTATCTCCTGTTTAACCTCGAGAGCCTCTTGGGACATTTATAACTTGGCGGGCGCACTTTCAAAAATGATGTCATAGATTCGAGAAAAAATTTATTGCACCGACGAAACACATATTTGGCACCCAAGACAAATAAAAAAGCTTGTCTTAAAGAACGAGGAAAAGGAGTCGTAAATTTACCACCTGGTTTACAAGATTGCATATTCATGATTTCCATTACTAATGAATCAGTGGCCCTGCGACTTTCCGTCATGCAGCAGTGACAGTGGTGAGATAGCATCGCATTTTTATGCCTTTTTGTTCTGATAACTTTCACGCTTTTTGAACTCGCTTTGATGGACTGATAAACGAGTACGCAGCATGCCTAAAAGGATATGTTTTCTAACGAGATAGACATTTTATTGGGCCTCTCCGACTGGATAAGAAACTTAAAGTGATATTTGATGGGAGCATGCAAAGGCCAAACGAGATATGACCGATATTTTGGCGGTCAAATAGCTTTCGTCGTTCCCTTGATGTTTCTTACAAAATATACTATAACAAGATGTCCCAAATAACTTATTTAAAGCAACTAAAATATGTAAAGAGTCATTCTCTATACGTGCGTGATAAATAGCAAACTGCAAGTTCAACTTTTCCGTAGAGCGCGCTCGATCATCCGAATGACGGGTTTAATTACTAATTAGAATTATCTCCGGGCATTCCGTATTGCAGCCAGCAACAGACCACCTGAAACAGGCTTTTAAACAAAGGATCAAAGACGCCTGCAAATTCAAAGAGACTGAAACTGTGACAACTAAGGTTTCAGGCGGATTTTCAGAAAATTGTTATTTTTGATCGTGCGGAGTGAATAGTTTTATCAACTTGAAGCTCAGCCCAAGTCGAGCAGTCATATGGACATTCACTTACTGTGCTGTACATGATACCGAAACTGGTCACGGTACCGTAAGACCGAGCTTGCCTCCAATAACAAATACATATCACATTATCTCATACGAGTCCCAGTGAATGAATACAAAATTGCAATTATATTGTCTACTTGAAAATGAAAAACAATTATTGCCCATAATTGGTGGAAATTGAGCCCGCATACCGGCTTGTATACAGTATTCGGATGCTTCAACTAATCATTCCTTAATTACATCCCAGTGTCAGTCATTTAACCTGGGCAGACATGGCGGAAGAAAAGTAATTGCTTTTTTTTTTTTTTTTTTTTGCTTGCGAGTAATAGATGAAAAATTATATGTTGTACCGATAGATTTTTTGCAGGCAGCTCTTGTGTAATACATTTTTGGTGCGACTCAGCAATACATTCACAAAAATTGCTATCCTTTCAAAGTTAATCTTTTCGAAATTAATATTCCACTTTTGTTAAGTATATCGCAGTTTTTATGGTAAGTTAATAATTTGTGGGCAAATTTGATACAAGTTTTGATTTTTTTTTTTTTTGGGGGGGGGGAGGGGGGGACGATATCTTCATTGGAAGTCGTACAGGTAATTTCAGACCAATCTCCCCAGAAGTCATTCTTCCTGTCCCATTGGCACTACCTCGCATTTGCAGCTGTAATTAGTCAACGACACCACGTGTTTCAGCGTCTTCTCGTTAAGGAAGCCGCAAACGAGGAGCTGGGGTCACCTGTTGTGATCTTGTCAGCATAAAATCCTATCAATCACTCTGAATTATTAATGTTGGTCGCATGCACCTGTTGCCGGCCATGTTCTTGCAGGCTAGTTTTATTCAAATCCACCGAGGACTTTCACTACCTGTCTAAATGACACGTCAAAACCACTTACGTTGACTTGTGACCGACCACGCCAGCTTGTTCAGCGGTACTTTTCATGTGGCCTTAATATCCGGATTGTGCTTAAATTTGTTATGATCATTTAAGATGGCATGGGCGAATGAACTTATCTAATATACTTTCTTTGACCTTGATCAGAGAGAACAGACGTGATTTTTAAACAAAACATTTTCTTATCTAAAATGCATGTGCGACGTTTCCAAGCACCTGTCTCCTTCAGTGCAACAGGTTCACCTAGAAATCTAATCAAACTATCAAGGAACAGGCTTTCTTTCTTCTCTGATGATTCCATTTATATTTCAAAAATAATGTACACTTATACGGTGATGCTTTGACAACTTTACAAAAAAACATGACAATAAATCGCGCGGTGGTTCCCTTTCTATGGCGGCGTTTCATACAATATGGAGGCTGTAATGTTATACAAGATGAAAGATTCATAGCTGTTTGTTAGGCTGTCGGCCTGATTTCACTAAAGGTAAAACAAGACAAAGGCTAGCCCTCATCTTTGTCTGTCTTTTTTGAAACTTCACTGTGTAGGTGTATTAATTAGCGGCGGGCGGGAGGATGGGAGGGTGTCGATGTTATCACACACGGAGGCACCATTGCGTAATCCACGATAGTGCTGCCGGCGGCGTCCATTTCGTCCCCATTGATGGACGCAGGTGTACCTTATCATAAAGTCGATGTAATTAGGTGACGGTGACATCATAGCTTTGTTATATGAGCATACACGTGTAATGAACTTGTAGGGAGTTGGTTTTGTTGGAACTTTTGATGATGAGGTCGTTTAGCCCATTGGTATATTTCTATTGTCCGAAGTCCTCTTGACCTAGTTTGCTGATAATTCAATTCCCTCAGGGACTCCTAAAATGTTCACTGAAATAACATTTCTTAATGTTTTGATCCCGTAATTACTATATGATATTTCTTTCTCTTTTGCGTTAAAATGTAGGTGATACAACATTTTAAATCCTATTTATATCTTTTTTTATTAAGTAGTTAACTGAGAATCTACTATAGAAATGCAGAATGTCTTTTTATTGAAAATAAACAATAGATCAAGTAGACTCCAATTAGGGCTCTTAAAATGTGTGCAAAAAGTCAATTGGTCGCCGTGCACCATTTTGTGGGTTTGAACTGCGTGACGGCAACTATCAGTGGTGACTATTTTCAATATTATTCAGCACTTTTTGCTAACTTCATTCCAAATATATGTGGGCTTAAGTGACATACAGCTGTCTCCGAGATGGCTGGAGAGAGAAGCTGGCCTAAACAAAGGAAACACAAAGACAAATATTGTTCTGTCAAAATTATAACGTCTATCGCATGGGTAGAGTCATTTATTTGTTTAGAGGGCTCACTAACCAGGCGGTGATATATTTCACATGATGATAGCAGCCTGTCATCCCTTTTCCCACAGACAAATAAAAATAGCAAATATAATTTATTTCATATAAAGCGGTTTTGGACGTAAACGCACGATTCTTATGTATGCGTGGTTTGAACGTAGGTGGAAAATATTTTAGATTCAATGTACGTCATACGCGGCTTTGTCTTAAAATAAGTAACGTTTTGCCTCCAGTGTTCTTGCTCCGAAAGAGAAGAATACTAATGATCAATTGCAATTTCTTTAGAATAAAGATTCAAGTAAAGCGACAAAATTCTGCTTGATTGAGGATATTCTTTGTTCCCTATCTTTAAAAGTTTGCACACTTTGGTTTTCAATCGGATCTGTGAAAAAAAGAACGATTTTAAAGTTATTTCACAATTTGTCACGCTTTCATGAGCATGCGTCTATGTCAATTATTTTTCAAGTAGAGTTTGTTGAATAATCTATGTTTTTCGCTTCACCAGGAAGCGGCATTGCCCTGCTAAACGACCGCCATGTTGGTATTGCTTTTTTGTACGCCACTTCAATACCGGTTCAAGTTTTTAATTTCCTCCTCTCTGCTCTGCTTGACGTTTTTTCTCGCGAGTAGTTTTCTCAACTTGTTAATACCAACCCTCGAGTGAGATAAAAACTTATTTATCCAAAACAATTCTTTAACATATAGTAGTTTTAGTAAGATTGAGTCATTTATTACTGTAATAAGGACTAGAAATGAGATCGTCACAGAAAATAGCTATTATAATTTTGTTTCGTTTAAGTGTTGGGAAGCGAAGTGTGGCAAAATTACCAGTCGTCGGTGCTTTTGGCGTAGCAAATAGTGCACGGGGTGGGTTGACTAACGGCTGTTGTGACAAATTGCGGAAAATCGTTGGAAAAACTAGCACTGTTAAATTGAGAGTAATACTCAAAATGAGCGTTTAACAACAAAATTGAAGGGTCCATCATGAAATCGCTGCGAGTTCTAACAAAGTTGCAAATTAAATTCCTTATCGCACCTCGTATGCCATATATTTATCTGCCGTGGTTGGGTGAAGGCGTAAAACCGTCAAGGTTGGCTGCGCTATGATACGAGATATCATCGGCGGATTTTGATTTCACCTTGCGATACACGGAGCCGCGGGGGGCTGCCAGCTCCTAGGGCGCCGTGGGAAGGAGGTTGAAATTTATCAAGTACTGAACAGTGAACAAATTTCTAATTATACTCCCAAGGAAGATTTATGGTTTGGTTTCATGATGAGGGTCCATGAAAATAAAGTTATTAATCCATTTGTACTCCATACGGCTTTTCCCGGACCGCCTATTTCAAGTCCGAGGTGATCATCGTTTTCTAAACACGGCTCAGGTATTTTTTGGAGACATCCGATATATAGGAAACGTCTGAAAATTTTGAAGGCACATATTAGTAATGGCAACATAAAAATGAAATTCTAGTTCTTACATAGCCAACAAACATAGATCACCATTCTTCAAGATCACTGAAAACCACAAGTAAACAAATAAAGATGTCTACCCAGGAAAGCCAACCTCTTTTTTAGACAAACAAGACGCTGGCTGTGCCAGGCTTGTAAAATATATTCATAGATGACTTGATATATAAGAAAAGGATATGCATGCTTTTTTCATCGTCCGAAATCCATTCTTTAAGATGCATTAAATTACAAAAAAAGGTTAAGCCGCTTTAGAATCAAGATTTTTATTTATTATTATTATTTATTTTTTTGTTTATCATGATATCACCCATAAAAAGCTTTTAATTAAGAAAAATGAAGTTTTCTCATCGAAAAACATGCGCTAATTGAGATCTCTCTGATGTTGCCTGATGAAGTCTGCCATACGCCGGTGCTCGCTGGGGTAGCCATCGTGTGAGAAATGAGAATCAGAAACCAACATTCCTATCGTCTCACATCATCGAGGTCGTATTATGGCATTTGGTTGACAAATAGACTTGATATACGCAGACGACCCTAGCCGCGAACCCGTCCTGTTTCTTTTATAACGAGTACCATTCTGTTTTTAAAAAAAGAAAAGCTAACCTAATTTTGAATTCACTAGAGGTATTTAGATCTCTACTGAGCGTCTCTTATGATTAATTTTTTTAAAAACTATAATAGAGTGAGATCAGTATCTGCCATAGTCGTCAACTGTAAATAACTCGTGTTTCTTTGCTTGCAGGTCAAAATCTGGTTCCAAAACAGAAGAAGCAAGTACAAGAAGATCATGAAGCAGCAGCAGAATACCCCAGGGGGAACCCCGGGGCAAGTGGTCCCCACGGGTCAGCAGTCCCCTACGGGCCCCAATCCAGCTCAACCCCAAGGCACCTCTAGTCCACATCATCCACACACCCCTAACGGCATGGACAGCCCCCAGTCACCACCCACGCCAACGCAACCGAACGGGCCACATCAAACAAATATGTTACCTACTCCCCCAGGGGGTGATATGAGTCCCCCGGGGACTTGGCCTGATTACAGCGGAGGCCACACCCAGTCCACGAACAGTTATATCAACGTGAATAGCACGGGCCCAGGAAATTACATGCCGCAGTACGCTGCATGGTACCAGTCGCCCAACCCTATGGCTATGAGTCAACCCTCAACACTGCTCACATAGAAATAACACTGGCATAGATAGATTTAATATATACATAAATATATAATATGATAACGAGAGTGGAAAGATTTGAAACTAACTTTGGATCAAAGAGCTGAACCGGGACGTATGCGATCCACGAATATTGAAAGGGTTGCTCAAAATTGGTAGGAAGATCTTCCTGTTGGAGGAGAAGTCGTGGGAGTCGTGCCCATTGCTCCCCCCGCCTCTCCCTGCCAGTAAGTTAGCTACCGCCATCTATCACGAGAACAGTATGAAGCCAAATGTGACTTCGTGACGCATGGACAATCTCTTTACGTAACTGAACCGCGTCACGACAACGTCGAACTCCCACGTGACTCTTTCTACCTCATCTTGAAATCCGAACACGAGAATGGCCAAACTTAGTTAGTGTTTTCCACCTGAATTGAGCCGCCATAGATTGGAGTATGCTGAGGCCATACAAGAGTTCGTTTCTGTACAACAGTCATGCATTCCTTATTTTACTGTTAACCGGGACATTAGTGCAAATAAAAAAGGACTCAACCTTGTGTTAACAATGACCTCCAGCGGACTTTATGATTTTCTTCACAGACGAAAAAACCAAAACGCAAAAGCCTAGAATATAATCAAGTGGCCTTAAGTTAGAGTAGATATATGTATATACTGAAAATTTCATCTATTATATTTATGTGAAAGATATTTTTGAATTGTTTAAAAGAAAGCGGTGTGTAAATATGTAAGTGTATTATTGTATATTTTAATGTCTAGTTAGCTTGCAGATGAAATCACGTTCCAATCCAAAGAGATTAGATGACTTCAATTTTCTTCTGCTCTGTTGTGCGGTGCGGGCATAACTAAATGGTCAAATAATAGTTTGGAATAATGATTCTTTGGGGCTTGTAGGATGAATTTTTCCAAACATGGTGCTTTTCTACCATTCCATGACAATTTTTTTCTGTGCAAATGAGAGATTTTGCTGTTCATGGCAGAAATGATTTAGAGGAATATTAAGCGTTTTATTATGTATTCGTTAAAGAGGCCATTGTAAATTGGTGTACTATATATTTGTTTTTACACACGTTACACGGTTGATATATCGTGGTGGATATTTTATTTCAAACAACAGGGTAAAAAATCAAGACAAGAGATAGTAAAATGAAAAGTGCTTCACGCTTTAGAATATTTAGAGGGGCTTACCTGTGTTCAGATCTTTAGACCAAACATTGTCAGTTGACAACCCCACAGGATATGCTGTTATTATAAAATGCAAAGACGCGCACAGTTTTTTTACGTGGTATATGATTTCAGTGCACAGGTAAATAATGTGGTTGTGATTTTTTTACAATAATTTTTTTCGACATAAACATCAGTATGAAAGACATTCTTATACATCTGTGTGCCAGGGGGCTAATTTTTGTGCTCTTTGTATGAATTATCAGCCCAGAATACACTTAATAGTGAGAACACCAATGACCATAGCTATGTTATTTTAGTTGTATCTTTTAGCACAAATAAGTCAGTCCGACCCAATTTTTTGTTATCATTCACCGACTTTACATTCATTCTTTCTTTAGACACTGTGAAAAATACGTTGCAATAATACCGATGCCAAGAATTAAAGGGACGTTTTTGTGAGATATTTATGACGTCAAGAGGTGTCAAGTTAATATTCTTCTTATTGTTGTGAAAGAAAAAACATCAAGTGCAGTACAAATCGTTAGCTGACCTTTGAACAAACATCTTGTCATCTTTGTAAATACGAAGTTCGTGTTACTATAAATATTTAATAAAAAATCATCTCACAGATATTTTTGTCTATCTTATATGTTTCAATCGCGTATAGATAAAAGCAGGTACGTGAAGAGGAGTCGAATTATTCAATTTTGCCTCTGCAACTCTGATCCTAAACTTGGCTGTCGTTTAACATATAACGTCCCTTTTCTCTAAGTCTTTACATAAATATTCTTTAAAGTGCTGCACATTATATACATCATAAAAACTTACATTTTTTTGTAAAAAAAAAAAGATACGTAAATATCAAGCACAAAATAAACTAGTATTAAAATGAAATGACATGGCCAGTAAAAAGAGAAACGGGCGATGCGAAATGTACGCGAAATGTACGGTTGTAGCAGCTAAAAGCAAGGTGAAATGTGTTGAAAGTTGAATATAAATTTCCTGTCTGATCTTTGACACAATTACGTATGGCAGATGATGGTATTAGCGGTAACAGACCGTCATACTGAACCATCAGTTATGTATATAAAAGTACATATCCCGTTTCTCTTTGGCGCAATCTGATTATGTCGCCTCATTTTCTTATACAGCAACCGCCAGCATGTTGTATTTTGTTTTCTGTTCGCAGGGCCTCTCATTCAACCTCAGTTTTTTCTTCTATTGTTAAGAAATTTTTGTTATCAAAACGTGTGTTTGGGAATAGGGAGCAGTTTACAAAAGAAACATTGCTCTTCATTTTAAGATCATTTTTGTCTGCATGCTTCAATTCAGAGAATAAAGCTTTGGCAACTGATGATTTAGAGTTTAGATTTTTCACACTTTTTATACGTCCATTACAACATTTTATTGAATGTGATCACTACTGTTTTTGAGGATGAGTTCACAAAAAATCGATCTCCTGTTCTTTTTTTAAATTGGTCTCTATTTTATTTGTAACGTCTTTGACCAGGACATAGCTTTATTAACTTTTACTTACGGAGAGTGGCCGGTAGATATGACTTTATTTTTATTTTTATTTCTTCGTGCATAACCCTGTAATCATTTCAAAACCAGAAGAAGATTGCTTAGTTTGCAGTGCCGCATGCGAAATTCCTTATTCAAAATCACAATCGGACTAAAGAGAAGACTTCTTTTCTCTCTCTCTCTCTCTCTCTCTCTCTCTCTCTCTCGCAGCAGCAGCAGCAGGTTTTTGGATTTTTGACCATCACTTAACGTTAATGAAACTTGTAACATTTATTTTTCCTTGTGTATTTTATAGTATCTCTAATAATTTTCTATATATAAATTTTAAAGGAAAATAACCAGTCTCTCTAGATGAACTTTGTCATTTCACGATAAATTTTTAATATATCTTCACCATGTCAATGACCGTTTGTATATATCAAGCTTATGATTGGATATTCTGAATATACTGATTTCTGTAAGTTGCAATGAGGTAAAGCCTAGAATGGACAGTTTTTTAATCCTTCAAAATTGACAACCTGAAATAAAGCTGCTTCCCTTCACAGAGATAAAACATTGAAACCAAATAGAAATATTATATTAAGCGCCAAGTTTTATTGATATAAAGTTATACTGTATGATACAGTATGAAAAAATCAATGTAATTGAATCAAAACTACCGAGAAAAAGGCAGTTAGCTTCCTATCTAAAGGCAGAAAACTGAACATTTGAAAAAAATCTTTTATCAAGGCAGATACACAAGAGGAACTGTTTCTTAAATATTTTAGGTGTATTATTATTATTATTATTATTATTATTATTATTATTATTATTATTATTATTATTTTGTGTATTCTCTCAGTGAAAAGAAATCAACACCTCAGACGCTAACAGATATGCTTACTCAGAAATATCTCTCTGTTAAGTACCTTTGCACGTGCCACGTAGCAGGCTATATGAGAGGCTAGAACAGGTAAACAATACATTCAGATGGTGGTCAAAATCAGGTGGAATCCTGGTTATTTTGACGTGCCTTACTTGTTATCAAATTCCTGAAATGTCAATATATTGAACTTTACATCAACTGGGATATACGATTAGGAAGATGCAAATACAAAACCAATGTATCCCCTCCCCCCGAAAAAATCAGTAATAACCACACAGCGCTATAAGCGGGTGACATTAATTTATTCCGTACAGATAAGGAATGACACAAATACGGCATAAAACTGTAATGAACTCTGTTCCGTTGTAAAAAATAAAAAGGCCGCTGCAGCTGTAAAAACTAAGCCAACTATTCGCCTTCACCAATCGAAGAAACATTTGGGACGCCTCTCTCAATCAAGGCTCGCAAGGTTGATCCGCGGGAAGAGAGTTAGAGATACAAATTATACTTAATGATCCCCCTTGCAATCGTCTATTGAATTCGCCACAGACACGACCGCTTCCATTTCCATTTCCGAGCGCATCGATCGACTCAATTAGGGTTTGATATCTAATTAATTTATTTCATAATTAAGGCTCGACGACAACGGTTTCTTTTCGCATGGCTGCGACGTTTATTTTTGATTGTGCTCAATTGAGTTCTTTTCTTTCGCGACGGGGGACTTTAACGGCTGAGTAGAGGCCGCATGAGAGGCGCTAGGATATGGATTGACTTCCGCGCGCTTTTGTTGGTGAAAAAAGTGTGAAATTACAGCTATTAGATCGCAATTACTCGTCTGATTATTACTATTAATTATCCCTCCAAGTTTCCTATGCTAGATCTCAGGATTTGACGACCGTGTGAGAAAGCTAGAAAGCTTTTCCCTGCGGCTGAAGTGATTGTTAATTCCCAGGCAGGCTTGGGCGAGGGATCGAGATAAGAAGTCTAGTTGCGTTGCTTCAAGAAGTCATTGAACGCGGTGCGTTAAAGTAGCATAAAACAGGACGCTTACTGGTTGATTTTAACTATAAGTTTAGGGAAGGCTTAAAGCTCATAGTTTATAAAACAATGTAATAAATATATGCTACATGTATATCATATTGTTAAAAAGGCATGAATTAGTATGGATAGTCCATTGATTTTGAAACAATATATAAATGCGTCGAACAAAATGCCAGAAGAGCAGGGAAATTTTTTTATTCTCAAGGTCAAAAGGTTGGTGATCGAAATTTCCTGTATTACAGTTTCAGTGAAATTCAATCAATGAATATTTTTGCATCCACCGTTTTCTTTTCAATGTTTTATCCTACCTTTTACACGTTTCCACATAAATTTTATAAAGATGTGACCTAGAAACAATTAACCAAAATATATACCATTAATGCAGTTGAAAAGGACTATAAGAGAATAAAACTAATTTTGACAAAATTATCTTTAACAAGGGACCCTGTATTCTGTGTGTGTGTGTGTGTGTGTGTGTGCGTGTGTGTGATATCAATATCAGTGCGCTTTTTGTTTCATGGAAATTAGAGCAAATTCTTATTCAGCCACCAGAGTCTGCATTTTAGGAAAATCCCACTGACTTCGACTGTAATAGAGACCAGGGTGAGCTAAGAGCTAATTCATCAGAAATAAAACGTTGTTGCAATTCTGAAACCCCCTGGTCTGCCGTCCTGTGACGAAAACTGTGTAAAGAGATGACAGATCCATACGAAATATGAAAAAAAAAATAAAAAACACGCATAGAGAGTAAATTGTGCATAGACAGTAAATATCAAATCGGTGAATAATGATACGTATATGTCTGCGGGAAGTGTATGCACGTCTTTGAAACCCCCGTCAGACATTTGGTTACAAATTGTTAAATTGATTTTTGAGTGATATTTGGTGAAAATGTTCGAAGGGTTTTGGCGTGTAACAATGCAGATACCAATTTTTGTCATTATTCGAATCAAACCTCCGTCCATATCACATTTTTGAGATCTGCAATGCAATATATTGACCTCAGCCATAGTCAATAATAGCACAATGCTCATAATAATGATATAATTTTATTGAGCACATTTTTACATAAAGGCTCTGTTAACTACAGTAATAGTATAATAAATAGCCTTATATATATAAAGTAGATAATATCCCTTCTGATACTCAATGGTCATTGTGAGAACAATACTTGAAAGTCTTGTTAACTGAAAAGTTTTACGCTAATCACTTGTGGAGGAATTACTTTACTCACTATATAAAAAAGACAACACAATTCGTGCATATTTTTTCTTCCGTTAGTATCTTATATAACACTTTATTGTAACTGGTACCAATCTTGGTGTTTTCTTCATGGACAGGAGGTTAGAACTATGGGCGGCGCTTTCCTTGTACTAGTGATGGTAGTCTTTGGGAAAAATGACGAATTCGTAGTGCATTACATGTAAGTGCTTGCTACTAAAGGCAATGTCGGAACTGTACACAATGTTGGAGGAGGAGGATTGCCATCCCGGTTTTTTAAATGTTCCAGATTCACCGTGTGACCTGCGTATGATCCGGTGTGTCCTGTGTATAATCCGGTGTATCCTGTGTATAGTTTAGAGCATGCATGTAGCTACGGATCTTTTTTTCGCTCAGAGTGACAAGTGCCACAATTTTTTTAGTTTTTAGATCACCGAAAAAAAATGCTGCAGCAATGAACACTTAAATATCGCAATGTTTTATGTGATTTGAGCTTGTTTTAAGGAATTGACATATTCTGAAACAATTTTAAAAACATAATTGGAATAGCTGCACAAAGATTTCACTGAAAATGCCATCAGTTCTACCCATTCTACTAATCTACTAATCAAACTTTATTTCTGGAACAATCAAATCTTTGAGGTATATAATAAAGTATATTGGTACTTTTTTATACCAATGGATAAACCTATTTCCTGGAACGACTACCACACAAGATTCTAAGAAAATCACTTTTATGTAGCAAGTATGAATATTGATACTCGACACGCAATATGTTTAACAACCTGTGTGCGTTTGCAAATTAATCCTTCACATTAAAACATTTGGTCAAGAACTGAATGTTCGATTTAGAAAGGCGACTATGATCCATTTCAAATCTTAATTAACAGCTTGGTGATGCACCGGTTGACCCCCCCCCCCCCAAAAAAAAAAAAAATCATCAATTATGAATATCTTTCTTCCAAATTGTTTATTCACATGGCTTCCTAGAAAACCACGCAGCCCCTTCTCAATACTTCAGTCTCCAGGTACATTTCACATAATATATTCCAATGTCTTGTTTCTCAAAAGTCGTACTCAAATTACCATAGAGCAGTCATTCGTTTACTTCACGCCGAATATAATAAGCAGGAAACTGTTAAGAACGAACCCAGATGTACAGATAAAAGAATCATTGGTGGACAGACCGTGGACCTCTTTTACAATATGGCGTCTCTCACATCGACGTTAAATATCCAACACAGGTGACACGTTGATTACCTGAGTTTGGGATTAATCCGTTGCCGAAATCACTGGACAAAGGCCCCCAAGAGCCCAAGTCAACCTCGCTGACCGGGGGTCAATTATGCAGCGTCTTTAACTGTCTCCTTCACCGTAATACACTTTTGTGACAGTTGATTAGGTCGTCTGGGTTAATTGTATCGAGGTATTGGGGCGACAGTGCTTTGGCTAATTATTAGCGAATTTGACTTAATTTAAGTGGGAGGGCATATACTGAAACAATGTTGTCGAGCCGGGTTAGGCCGTTTGCTGGCATTACCATTATTCAGGGTTGCATTCCAAGTTTGCCCCTAAACAAATCCGTAGTTTATCCAAAATTCACCCTGAGACAATTTTGGGTTACCTTCCGAATACCGTCTCTGTCGGTTTCCTTGTGGTTCAATTTATAAATGCAGATTTGGTGAAATTGAAAAGCAAACCTCCAAACAGTTGACATTTCTTTTCTCTGCTTTCTAGGATTTACTCGAGAATTGGATTAATTTAAAAAAGAAAGAAAATTGTCCAAGTTCTAAGTTTTGTGTCGTTGGGGAGCACCATTGGAACCTATATCTAATCATTTCATAGGTAAAAATGACTGCGGCCAAATTAGATTCTTTAAATAAGCTGGGTGGTTGATGTAAAATCATATTTCCTTTGTCTCAATATCACTTTTTTATTTCAATTTTACTTTTTGAGGAAAGGGAGGATTAATTCCAATGACATTTTTAACATTTGAGCAACCCCGACACCTCATCAAGGTCTTTGACACGTCATTTGAAGTCGGTACTTTTCGCGTGTCGTATCCATTTTTCTTAATAATTGTGTAAGATGATGCATCTTACATCAATTTATTTGGAAGGAACGAAGACACATTTTAAAATCACACCTAACTCCCAGCCACAAAATTGAAATGAAGAGGTAGTTTCGTTTAATTTCTGCATAAATTTTGCCAAATTTCGTGACAAAATATTGTATACTTATCGTTGGTTGACCACAGTATTAATGGATTTTTCCACGACTTTCTGTAAACAAAACTGTGCTCAAGTGATTTAAAGTCAGAACAAAACAAGAGTATCTTTTTCTAGATCAACATTGTCTTCTGTAATGTAAGGCCTGATTAGATGTCTGCGGAATTTTGAAAAAAAAAACGTTTTAATTTTTCACCAAGCTTATGGTCAGGACCTAAAATAAGGTTGTTGGAAAGAGAGATTTAAAAATACAAGAAATATATTTATTAAAACCCCCATCTAACAGTGTATAGAAGGTATCTTTCCTATAAGAGAATTTGTAATTGTTTTCAAGCTTTGTTTCTCCTCCTCTCTCTGTCTTTTCGTTTTAAGTTTGGCATACATCAAGCAACCATTTAGGATGATTTAAGTGTACATAAAGAGCACACTACATTCATTTATGACTGAAATTTCCGTAATATTTATTTCTTAATTACATTAAGAATCTTGGCCCATTGCGAAACAACTGAGTAGCAGGTAGATGAAAGACAATATCATTCCACATGTTACATCCTCAAGTTGACTCCGGGTATCTAAGGTGATAAATCTTTATTGATTTATGGCTGTCATGTAACTCGATAGGAAACCAAGAGTATAAAGCTAAATGCTACAACAGCCGATATATTAGCTGTAACCATAAATTGAACAACTACACGCACACACGCGCGCGCGTGCACGCACACACACACACACAAGCGCGCACACACAAACTGTACACTGCCATGTTTTGGGGTAATTGAATACTTGGTATAACCAATAATAAAAATGTTCTAGCCATGAAATGCAAAAAAAAATAAATAAATATGACACTTTTTTATGTTATTATTTCGTTTTAGTTAGCTTTGAAAATGTCTGTGTCCAGGTCATGCACTTAGTTACAAAGACACTATAAGTAGAAAGTTAAAAGCTAAACACGAAAAAAATAAGATAAGAGCGTCAGCAAGATTAAAACCATTCAGATATTCATCAAACATTGAAAAACGAAGTTATTTATATCCAAAAGCACCCTCAAGAAAAATTGTTTTATAATGTGGAAGCTATAAAATGCTGTCCATCTGCATTTGTTGCAATCTTAATTGCAATACATACAGTCATTTTTTAATCAGGAAAGAAGCCCTGGAGCCTGTTTCATAGAACAAATATAGACCGCTTAGCAAAGATTGTTAGGGATGTTAGCCGACTAACTTGCGTTTCACAAAGAACCGAAAAGACCTTTAATCTGGTTTTTCTTAACCTTCACCTGTCACTACATGTATTTAACTCAGAGGCATGGACGGGCAATATAAGAAAAGCAGCTACATCTTTTGTGGGCTGATCGTTCGTAAAACTCTAGTACCAAACTCGCATCGCGAATTTTATCAATAATCTTAGATCTATAACTGTATTTTTTTAAAATAAAACAGATAAGCCTTAAAGTTACTGTTTTTTTCCAATAAAAATGGTTCCGAGAAGTTTCAAAAGGAGTAGATAGCATAAAGTATGAACATTATCATCATTTTAGTGTTGTATTTGTTACAGACAAGTTTTTACAATATGCATCTTGCCAATCCTGTATCGTGTATCACATGCTTTAAGTCATTATACCATCATGCTATTAACGGTCTCTTGCAAAGCACTTCGTGAGGGCAAGAAGCGACGTTCGCGTTTCAGAATCGATTTGTATTAAATGTGCGAATCTTCGTCTTTCCCAACTTGAGAAAACGAAATAAACAGCCGGAATTATAGAGCATTGGAGCTTCCTTTGTTTGATTTCTGATAGGAAGGCATTAACTGGATAAATGCATAATAAGACTTCGTGTTGACATTCACCAATATCTATCAAAACCCGTGTGAGGGGGGTGGACATTTCAATTTAGACTGTGATTTCCCGCTTTAGTGAGGATAACTTCATATGAGTAAATGTTTTAGTCACTCAGTAGAATTAGAATCAAGAATATATTTATATCGAATTTTGGAACTCACGTGTTAAAATTCAACGGCAAGTTATGACAGTTATCTATTTCTCTTTTAGCGGGATTTCAGAGCGATCTTTTACTTTAATCATTTACCATTCTTTTTTCTTCATTGATAATATTCAATTACACTTTTCATTAAAAATTGTCCCAATCTATGGTTTTGCATTGGGCTGGCGAGGCAAGGCAAAAAAAATTTTTTTCACCCCCCTCCCCGTCTTTTCAAATGTGATTGCCAGACCTCCCCCCCCCACCCACCCCCGCCCACACATCTCTATTGATATGCCCTGTGCACGACTATAATGTATCTTTACTATGTACCCAGAGTGTAGATTGCTTCTTATGTAAAAATACCAGCATCTTGTTGGCGTGCCTTCCCTAGCCGGTTATTGTTTATTGTTCAAAGTAGAGAGTCTGTATGAAATGATTTAGACATTAATATCAGCGCCATCGCTATTATCATTGAGTTGTATGTTTCTTTCGCCCGTAAATGAACTTCAACAAGAAAGATAAAAATCTACATTTTTACGACTGCATAGGGAGTGGTTATTAAGAGGATAATGCGGTCACAATTCGGCCAACATGTACCGCCACTAAGACCCCATTCCCACAGATTTTAGATCGATCTATCCCTGTGGGGAGTCTCACTAGATTACTGTCAGCTTAGCCGGCTTAAATGTCTCTCCTGCCTAATAAAAGCTATAAGGGGGTAATTAACTACCGTGCGCGCTCGGCTGACTGCAATTTAGCGTGAACCCCCAGGGAGTTAGGTCGATCCGGATGGATCGATCTAAATCTCTGGGAATGCACTCTAAGACACACTTTTTATAGAGGCAGGCTTGTATTGCTTTATCAACAACCTTTTAACGAGTGTTGATGTACAGTACATGATTACTGAAAATGACAGAAAGACACGGAAATATTTGTCATTATTTCGAACAATTACTGAAGTTTAGACCAAACGTTTTTAAGGCATTGAATGATGATTTTAATCTAAAAAGAATTTTTTAAACTACACGTTCAGTTTAGGTTCATTTGGTTTCCCCACTTTTTAGGTTTATCTCAAATTTGCGTTGTGGTGAAGGAGTGAAGGATTATTACCTTCAGTAAAGAAACACGCAGTGAAACGAAATATCTTTAAAAATTAAATACATTTATGACCAGGATACTCTTCTTCACCCGTAAAACTTGCCATCTACAGTTTTAACTGTAATTTAAAAATTCTAATGAATTTATCAAAGTGGTTATGTCGGCTACATGATCCAAAGCAACGAGTCACCTATTTTAGCGTTAAAAGATTTTGATACATCAAATTTTTCTGACCTTTTTATAATTTCTGCTGAATTGCCCTATTTTCAGCGCTCCCACGAAATAAACTATCTGTAGCTCCAAATTGAAAGCAAATAACGCAATGTAACTTGGGGAGAAATGATCGAGAAAAGTAAGGAATCACTAATAATCTTAGGCATTCCCATATGAATAGAATAGTTGAATAAGAAAATGTACTTTTTCTGGCCTGGCAGCGGTTAAGGAAATACCTCGTATGCTTTTAACATACTTCGAAGGAAATACAGCGAGCGAGCTCTTTAGCTGCTTCCAGCAAAATATTACTGTATAAAATGTCTATAACTATAATAGGTGACTGACAGGCAAGTCCCCTGTCGGCCTATCAGTCGGATATATTAAAATTAATACTAAACATATGTTTCGATACGCTTGGTTTTCACCTTCCCTTTGACTTAATGTGTATTTTTAGATACTTCTGATGGGACTTCACACACACGGCCATCACAGGGCCAACATCTATTTAGTACCTTTACTGTTCTGAAAGAGTGACGGGGCACAATCTTCACAAGTTTCAACATGTAACTATCAAAAAAGAGAATGCAGAGAATTAAGAACGAGAAATGGTGGTGGTTGCATGAATACATGTATGATCAACAGAGACCTTTTCCCTCACTGTACGGAATAGATGCTCTCGATAGCTGCTCAGTCACCAAGATTGACTCCGGCATGAAAAAATAGAACAAATATTGTTATCATTAATATCATTATTATAATCATTATCATTATTAAAACAACGTGCATACTATATGTACTTTTCATCAAAATTTCTCGTCATGGGCACCCACATGCAAATACCTATATAGCATGAGACGTCTGAGTTTTGTCCAAAGTTTCTATCGTCCTCGTGAAAGAAGAATTCTTACAGACACAGAAAAAAACATTGTCGTTATCCAAACAGATGCGATCTCCGCCTGTTCATCTTTCGTTGGCAGTTTAGTGAACTGCACAATCTGAGATTTCTACGACTGTCAGTTATCAATATATCTATCTACATGCGATACGACCGTTTGAACCCACGGAGCAGAACGGTAATGGACGAAAAGACTTTCAAAATATCTTTAAGTTTTAATTTAGGCTTTGGATAAATTATGGCTTAATTTTAAAAAAAGGACAATACCTTCAGGCATATGGCATACAAATTATCCTATCAATACGTTTTTCTTTCCTTTAGCTCTTTCATAACGAAAAGGGACGCAGCCGTCAATATTTTCACACGTATTATTCCAACTGTTGTCCTATTCTTCAACGTTTTATGATACCTTCGGTACTGTGAGTATGGTTTTCTTGTAAACGGACATGTCGATGGCGTGCATCGTTTGAAAAGAACTGACTGGAGGATAGCATTTCACTGTGTTGATCATTTGACTTCAGATTCCCTTTCCTTACGTCTTCTATCCCTTTTTTTCTGCTAAATATGAAAAAAAAATTGATTTTTTATTTTTAAACAGGCAGTAAGTTGTCCAGAGGGGGGAGGGGGGCATAAGAAATGTCCAAAAATGTGATATATACACGAAAAATAATTTTAAAAAAGTGGGGAGAAAAAGTCACAAATAAGCAATTTTTTGATTAGGTATATTTTTAAAAAACCTTCAACGCCTCCCATTCGCTGAACATCAGGAGGTGCCTTGCTTCAAACGGCGAAACTTCACCATGAAAATGCGGTTAAAATGGGCATGACAATGCTGTTAAAATGGGCATTTCGTAAAACATGAAAATGCTGTTAAAATGGGCACGACAAAAAGCATGGAAATGCTGTAAAAAGCATGACGTAAACCATGGGAGTGAGCCCCCTTGCATACACGCAAGTTACTCAAACAGGACTATTATTGAGACATGCTCTGATAAGCGCTGGTCAGAACGACATAACTCTATGCTATGTATGTTAAGGAAGATCACGGCAAAAAGCGGCCTGGATCTATGAAATATCTATATGGCACCGTATGCTTTATGTACATAGAACAACGAAAGGCATCCCTTTTTTGTTGCATCAAGTTAAAACCAAATTCTGTTTTTTTGGTCTCTACACTCCACCTTTATGGTTCCACATGACTTTGACAATGACTTACCAAATAATACCCAAAGTATCTACCTTTTTATCGTTATAACATACCTCAGTTGTTCGTCTTCGGTGCTTTACTGTGTAATCAAGGTTAGGTAACAATCCTAGGAACTGTAAAAAAACAACAAAAGATAATATGAAATCATGTCGTGATCAAAGTCGCCTACGTTTTGTTTGCTTTAGCATTCTTTTTTTTTTAATTCTTTCTACGTTTAACAGAGTTCTACAGAGATCAAAAAAAAAAAAAAAAAAACAATGGTTCTTGTACCGCTTGTTTATAACTTATATTGTTTGGACCTAATCATTTTATTCATTTCAATATGTTTTCGATGGTTTGGTTCTCATACTAAAGTAAGGCAAATGCCTGAATAAATCAGTCCCGGTGTTGACTGTACATGTACAGTAACATACGTTTCCGGGTTGTGCGTCTTCTATTTTCCCTTACTTCTAACAAATTTTTTTTTTATATAGCTAAATGTTTGTCTGTAATGTTTTCATGAAGTTGTCATCCCGTTATCTGGAACCCAACCAATTTGCCCTCGTTTACCTTATCCAGCAATAGGCACGCCACCAGATTTTTTTCGAGACGTTGAGGTTTTTAAATGTACATTTTTGTCGTACCACAAAAAGACATACGGCTGAACCGATTAAAAGCCCAAATCAATCGACTGCTACCGAATTCTATCCGTTTTTTGACGCAAAAACGCCTGCCTTTAAAACAGCATGATAAAAAGGTTTTTATCCTCTTTTTCTCCCCGTCTCTTCTACTCTCATAATGTTGATACAGCTGCGGTGGTCCGTCATTGTACTCAGTGTTAAGGTATTTTAATAAAAAAACAGGCTATCGCTAACATAAAGGCAAACGGCTATATATTAAGACATCCCCGATAAGACTGCAACCTTACACTGTTAATTGAAACGGGATACTTGTGGCGTTCGAATGCCGCAGAATTATGTTATACGAACAAGAAATCTACACTGTATTATAATTGGAAGGTATATGCAGCGGTTGTCAAGGACTGAGGATTTATAGCAATATCGACTTAACCGAGAACCAAACTGTGGTCTTAGATGGAGCGTTTTGGGTTATATCTATTGACAGCTTAAAGCTTAATGTCTGAATTAAGGGCCCTATCGTTGACTTCATCATTAACGCGACTGACAGCGCGTTTTTTTATGTTTTGAAAGGGTTGAAATTGTCCCACTGTATTATTTATATATACATTATTTTTGAACAGAAACTAATAGACAATCTATTAAGCTACAAAAAATGGTTTTCCTCTTAAAATATCTTATCACAAAAATAGACCAAAAACGGATGATTGCTTTTTATCATCTTGGTGATTGGTAATGTCATGCATTGCGTTACTGTATTTGACTTACACAACAAATTAATATAGTCGGGGAAAAATGCAAATTTGCTCTGGGATTTCATCATCCTTTCATCATTTATTTGATAAACTGTGAAAATAAACAAATGCATTTCCAAGTTATCAAAAAGGAATCACAAATTCGTGTAACGTCTAGCAGCAATTTCTGTAAGACAATCCTTGTGTATAAAATGATCACAATTAACAGTATCATTATTGCATGACTTGTTTTAAAATACAGTCGGCACTGCTAAATTTTAATTGCAATTTTTAAAATATATCGATTATAAACACAGGTAATGATTTTAAACATGAACTCCTTCAGCGCTAATGAATCACGTTTATGATCCCAACTACATGCAAATACGTGCGAGATATGCACTACCGTCATTGTTGCCTGTTCTCTTCCTTCAGTTAAATGTTTGATATTTTTATATCTGCGACGGAAAACACCAGTATATTGCTTCAGATAGTCTCAAGTAGTCTCAAATCACCGAGGTCACTCACCAGTGTTTCTATGCTCTCTTGCAGAAGTCAGCTGGGTAAAGACGACATTTGTGTGCTGATAATTTTTCAATTAGGTAAGTTTTCCAAACAATGTACCATTTGTTTTAAATTTGATATCACCTGCCACAATAGATTATCCAAGTGAAAGGAAGGCAGCTTTACAAAAGGCTATTTTTATAAAAATGTTTTTTTAGAGGGGGATGCAAATTGACAAAGCAAGAAATTGACTGAAAAACAAGCTTACTTAGGTAATCTTTTCTAATTTTTTTCAAAAGAATTTAAATAAACCCCAGATGGAAAGGGGATTATGTTATTTTTATTATGATTGGTTGTAAATTGTAATGATTCTCTGTAACTTTTCAAAAACATTAAAGCAAAGCTCTTTCCAGTACCCGTGTGGGTGAAGAGTAATGTATAACAAGTAATATTATTGACTGAATTCGAAGTTGATAGAAATAGAAAAATTTCCCTTTCTTTAAAATATTATAAAGACTGTATCAGAGTGTCCAAAACCAAGCTAAATATCATTCACCGTTACACGTTTCCGTCAATTCTGAACTAAGCGAGGCAACACAGCCATAATTACATTATTTGCCGAAATTTTTGCCGATAAAATATATCGTTCTATTGAGAGAATCTTCAAAGTATGAATTAAACTCAATGTAAATTGCAGGTTTTAGGACGTAACTTTCAGGGGTCTGATTAATCATTTAGGGTATACTATACAGACGCTCTTTTATGAGACAATTACGTCTTGAAGGAGCGCACGCCTCCCCGTCCCTCCCCACATATTGACTGGAAATGATGTATCGTGTGGGGCAGAGCTGTGGTGAGGGGACCTCGTGAACCCCGCAGATATTAAAATGAAACCAAATCCGGTGCTGGGCTAACGACACCGCCATTTCGCACGCAGAGGAAAGGCAACAATAGGCGATACCCGGCAGATAGAATGGCATATTGAAATTAAATAGTAAATATTCTAAGAATGAATCTGTCAAATATTGAAAAGAGGCTTCGTGAGGCAACGTTTATATAACTTTAAAGCTTTCAAGTTTATTTGAGTGGTAGCTTTTAAACATCCAACATTAAAGGAGTAAACCTTTATTTAAAAAAAACAGCTTAGACAGCTTTTGGTGGCTGAAGATATATTGAACATAATTTTAGTACAAGTAGGTCCCATTCATAAAAGATATTTAAAAAACAATATTATACAAACATGAACGCTCATGTTATTTACCATGCAAAAGTATCGTCCTTTCACTAAAAAATAACAAGAAAACAAGCTTTTTTTCCAAACAAACTCTTCAATTTATCTGCACACGAGGGGTCAAGAATGGTGTCAACTTTCACACCGGGTCCATTTGCCACTCTTCCCCAACCGCGTCACCACCGGGCTCACGAACAAATGAAATTCATCTTCTTCTTCATCCATAGCCATCCATCAACGAGACAATGCTCGACATATCGCTGTGCGTAACCCCGGCCCTGACAACGCTGTAGACGGTGAAGATATCGTATCAATCACGGGGACCGACCGACACCTTAACAAAGGCTGCAACCTAAGGTGTGACTGCCTCAGTGACTGCGCACTGAAAAGGCAACAACTCCATTTACCATGTCTTCAAAACGGGGATAGGATTTCGCTGCAGATTCAGGTGCTGATTTTTCTTTTTGTTTCGAGACAGGCTCGTTCATTACTCATGTCAACGACAAAGTGTCACAGCAAACCCCATCGCTGAAGAAACAAATATCGGGGTCACCGAACGACCGTGGCGCTCCTTTGAACCTGTCGCCGTTTATAATTTCGTTGCTGTACTTGGAAATCAGAAGATTTCATCACGACATCACAGCGGCAGATGTGACATGTTTTTCGTGTTCAAGAAATAAAGGTTTTTCAAAACGAACAAATAAGGCAAACAAATAAATTAATTAATCAATTAATCAATAAATTGATAAATAAATAAATCAAGATTTGCAGTTGATGATTGTCGTATGTTTTCAATTTCTCATAAACGAAAAATTTCAACGGATGCCGTTGAAAAAATAATAAATATTCAAGATCATACACGGCAGCTCTTTTTTGCTTTATTTGGCCAAAGACGAAAAGATTTTTCGCAGAACTGCAAAAATACCAAGGTCATGTAAAAATACCTTATTACAGTATATACTACCCTATAACGCTTAGTTTCATTATGATTATATGTTCGAGTGGATGTTGCATTTAGATCTTTGAACTGACAGGCTAATACATAACTAAAATTCAGGGGCGGATCCAGAGGTATTTTCTGACAGTCTTCCAAATTATCTTTCTTGATCCATCCTCTATTTTGACCGTCTTCCGACAGAAAACATTAGATACCAGTCAATGTAAACTTGAAAATCTGACCATCTTCCGGAAGACCCAGAAGATGGCCTAAATCCGCCCCTGTTTAAAATGACAAACTGTATTTCAATGTGTAGTCTATCGAAAACGGAGCCAAAAACGGTATAGTGTAGTGTATCTCGCCAACGTTATAAGGGGGGGGGGGGGGGATGGTGGCCTCTTTCACAAAAGCAAAAAACATTCCTGCTTTCAGTTTCACTGTCATCAGTGTTATGTTTGCTGTTCAGAATATAATTGACTCTTACACAGAATGAGCGTGGCAGTTATCCTAATATTTTTGTGCTTCAGTCATTTTTTGAAATTAAGTTAAAAAGTGAACTGGGTTTCTTTAACTTTATATTTCCTTCTAATCATTGTACTGTGTTGCGTTATATTATATTATATTATATTATATTATTTTATATTATATTATATTATATTATATTATATTATATTATATTATATTCCTTCAGTTATTTTTATTCATTTAATATTGGTATCTTTAGCAAATATTTTTGCACAATAGAATGCATAAAAATGTCGAAAGCTACGGCGCCGAGAATGAAAATTCATAATCCGCACTTTTACCTCCTTGATGATACTTATCTTATTTTCGAAAATCTCCGTCCTATCATTTGATTTTTCTGTTCTTATACCTGCCACTTTCTCCGCCACTATTTAATGCGAAGTCTGTATCAATTATAATTGTCTATGTACTATAGATATCATAATTATTGCTTTTAATCAACATCATCATCTATAGGACCGGTTATAATTCAACGAGACGACATCATCCAAGGACGACGTGGTATAATAACAGACGTTTCTTTTTTTTTTTTCTTTTTATGTATTTGCAGAGCTAGTGAAAGCAAAGACAAAGTTTACTTGCCAAAATGTCGTGTTCAAGCGGTGTACCTGCTGATGCGTTATGATGAACTTCTGTTAACTGACTGCATCTATTTTTTCATGAAATCTATTAACACTCAGCGGAGTCCCCTACGCTAAGCTCACACATTGAAATACAGTTTGCCATTTAGTTATGTATTAGCCTGTCAGTTCAAACATCTAACAGCAACATCCACTCGAACATATAATTATAATGAAACTGAGCGTGTGAGCCACTTGGTATATTCAGATTGTGCCTTGTTATTTAATCGACCGCTCCTCATTATATGCCATCAGATATGACGGGATATACAAGGGAGCTGTCGCAATTGCGGGGTATTCATGGACCACCAATCGCAATGCCGTCTTCTCAACTATCGTAATTGTTTCATGCTTTCTTGGGGTTTGCTATTGACATCCGAGAGATTGAAAAGAGAGATGAAGACACTAAAGTAGAAATGGGAGATAGAAAGGGCGCAATTAGAGAGAGAAAGAGAGATGATTTAGTATTTATCAAGTAAGTTTGGCAAAGTGAAGTGCAGTGGTACGATTTCAAATATGTACAGACCAAAAAAGAAGAAAGTTTCTACCACGGAATTATCGACAGGAATGTGACGTGCAACTGAATACAGCCTCTGTTGTAATCTAATGGTTTAAAATCTTTTAGTCAATTCAAACTTTGAACCAAGATGTATGAAGATTAAAAAAGAAATAAAGTTTAGCCCTCGTGGTTACCCGCAATCCCGTACTTATATGTCCTCTAGAAACTGAGATTTCACATGCCAGCAGCGGCTTTAAAACTCATTCCACTGTTATGATGTTGTTATTTCCCTTTCACTGACTGCGTAAGAAACGAATGGGGGAGGGACACTCACCTGGACACGCACGTGCTTGTGTTTCCATAAATTGTGTACTGATAGAGACGTCAGATACTTCACAGGTTTGACACTCTTATCTATAGACAAGAAAAAAATGTAGAAATGAATTATATTTTATAACTATTTTTGTGCCACGTTAACATATCTTTTATAATAAATTAATAACACGAAATTAAATATCAGTTAGAATGAACGTAATGAATTCAGGATTGTTAAAAAAACTGACAAAACAGTTCATCGTTTCAATAAGGATCAATTTTTTTTACGTTTTTTGGACGTTTCAACCCAAGTGCCAACATCCATCATCCGATTTCACTGGTTTCAAATTTTTTTGCAGTGGAGAGCATCTGCAGTTTAAGGCTATCTGAGTTGTTATTTTTCTCAAAGCTCCCGATACATTCATAATTATTCTAAACTGTGATCGACTAATCATGTTGGATGTCAAGAACATAGATTTTTTTAAAAATTAAAGTAGAACAACATGTTGCAAGTGAGAACGGACAGACAGGACTTTGAGCGTCTGAAAAGTGATATAACTTTATTCCTTACATGACCAGTCTTTACTTTCTAGAGATTGAAAGAGGGAAAAGTAAAGGGGGGGTGGTTTAAAATATCGTTTATGAAAATCAAATGAGACATTTTGATGTAGACATTTTTACAATGCAACGCGAATTACACTAATAAACAGGAAAATCAAAAGACAAAGAACCATATGGATTAGATAGAGTACGCAAATTAAACTTATGGAAAATTAGTTAAAACACATATGCAGTGTAAAATATGGGGCCCTGCAAGTAAACACCTTGTAAAAAAAACACTGCAATCTTGGCATTGACCATCAATGTATATCTTATAGTGCCCACTTTCTATAAAATGTGCAAAAGACTGAATAAGTCCATAAACAACACACAACGCCCTTACACATGGTCCTTAAGATATTTGTTTTTGTCCAGTATCAGTGGTCTGCGGCCTCTATGACCTTAGTCAAATGGGTCAAGAGTACTGGTCAAGAACGCTGGTGTTTTCTATTCACGTGCTCACGCGCTGGCACAGAGTTCGTCATGCTGAAATGGCGCAGTTGTTTACGTATCGCGTATCAAGTTGTTGACTTTCGACTCAACGGTTATGTGTGTTCACTGAAATGTTCAAATCTATAAGATGAGATTTTTGACTTTCAACTCATCATTTGTGCGTGTGCAGCGGTATATCCAAAGTCAACGGATAAGAGATTTCACACCTCCTCGGTAAATAAGTATTTTTAAAAAGAGATAACAACTGTTCGATTTTGTCCAAATAATGGATTTTCCTGGGTTAGACGACTAAGGTTAATGAATCCGTTCAGTTCCATGTTTTATTTTTCCTAAAAAAAATTTTTTTGTAATAACCTCATTAGAGATTATTAAGAGATCTTTTAAAAGATTTTTAATGGGGTTACGTGGTCCGATGGCAAGTACAAATTCCACAGTAATTGCGGTAACCGCCCGTTTTGGTTGTAAAACAGAATTAATCATATTTCTATGAGTTGTTTACAAAGTATTTATGCGAAATATGGATCTCACACGAACAGTTGTTATCCCTTTAACTTTTGAAATCCGAGTGCTTGTTTTCTAGTGATGCTGAACCGTGCTATGGAGGTCGAGAGAGCTTACATTTATGACATTATTGTAACAGTAACCTTTTGGACAATGAAATCAGGCAGGCAAAGAAATAGTAACAAACATCACACTGAAATTAATGTACTCATATGCATATTTTAATTCAGAAAGGTAGCTCAACGTGACTCAAAGAAGAATCTGACATATAATTCATTTCAGCATTTGTCTTTCTTTCTATCCTCGAAGAAGTAAACAAGTTAAGCCTGCAAGGTCTCTACCGGTGACATCTCTGTCACAAAACTCGTTACGTAAACATAAACACGCGCGTGCTGACGTACCTCCATTCATTTCTTACGCAGTCAGCGAGAGGGAAATAACTAAATCATGACAATGAAATGAGTTTTAAAGCCGCTGCTGGCATGTGAAATCTCAGTTTCTGAAGGGTAAAAGTACTTGTACAATTGGTTTGCGGGATCAGAAAAACTGAGGTGTCAAGCACTGTTATTTGCAGTTAGAGAACTGGAATGATACAATTAAGACACGTTGGAGATAAATGACCGCAGGTAGGATTGGGTTCGTACTTAGGCGCGTGATAAATATTCAATATTTTTAACTAGTTGTGAAGTGACGTAATATACTGAGCGTTTCACAAACAATTGTGTGTAAGCTCTTATTGATGCAACGTTTCGCAAGTGTTTTATTAACCGCTTAGATTTTAGTGTTCGAAATATTAACCAAAATTAACGTATGCAAATTTATGGTAGTTGCCAACCCTTTGTTTGTTTATTTGATTTCAGGTTTGAATTTGGTTCTCCTGTATCAGATATGCGAAGAAGAACAGTTTAAGAACAAAAAAGGATTTGAGAAATATGACATTAAGGGAACAAATTACATACAAGCCGAAAGTGGTCTAAATCAATGGAAACCGTTGAACCGAAAAAAAGTCCACGACCCAAGGAAGCAGACGATGGTGAGAAAAATCTCCCCCAATCGTCTGCTCGAAGAGAGAGTGTGTTCGATCCGAGAAAGAAATCAGTAAGTGAGTCATCTTAAACAGATGTGTTTGTTTTCTTTCTTTTTTTTNTGGGAGGTATATGCAGCGGTTGTCAAGGACTGAGGATTTATAGCAATATCGACTTAACCGAGAACCAAACTGTGGTCTTAGATGGAGCGTTTTGGGTTATATCCATTGACAGCTTAAAGCTTAATGTCTGAATTAAGGGCCCTATCGTTGACTACATCATTAACGCGACTGACAGCGCGTTTTTATGTTTTGAAAGGGTTGAAATTGTCCCACTGTATTATTTATATCTACATTATTTTTGAACAGAAACTAATAGACAATCTATTAAGCTACAAAAAATGGTTTTCCTCTTAAAATATCTTATCACAAAAATAGACCAAAAACGGATGATTGCTTTTTATCACCTGGTGATTGGTAATGTAATGCATTGCGTTACTGTATTTGACTTACACAAGAAATTAATATAGTCGGGGACAAATGCAAATTTGCTCTGGGATTTCATCATTTATTTGATAAACTGTGAAAATAAACAAATGCATTTTCAATTTATCAAAACGGATTCACAAATTCGTGTAACGTCTAGCAGCAATTTCTGTAAGACAATTTTTGTGTATAAAATGATCACAATTAACAGTATCATTATTGCATGGCTTGTTTTAAAATACAGTCGGCACTGCTAAATTTTAATTCCAGTTTTTAAAATCTATCTATTATAAACACAGGTTATGATTTTAAACATGAACTCCTTCGGCGCTAGTGAATCACGTTTATGATCCCAACTACATGCAAATACGTGCGAGATATGCACTACCGTCATTGTTGCCAGTTCTCTTCCTTCAGTTAAATGTTTGATATTTTTATATCTGCGACGAAAAACACCAGTATATTCTCAAGTAGTCTCAAATCACCGACTTAAATCAAGCGTCGTCTTAATTGCAGGTCACTCACCGGTGTTTCTTTGCGCTCTTGCAGAAGTCAGCTGGGTAACGACGACATTTGTGTGCTGATAATTTTTCAATTAGGTAAGTTTTCCAAACAATGTACCATTTGTTTTAAATTTGATATCACCTGCCGCAATAGAAAACCCAAGTGAAAGGAAGGCAGCTTTACAAAAGGCTATTTTTTTAAAAATGTTTTTTAGAGGGGGATGCAAATTGACAAAGCAAGTAATTGATTGAAAAACAAGCTTACTTAGGTAATCTTTTCTAATTTTTTTCAAAAGAATTTAAATAAACCCCAGATGGAAAGGGGATTATGTTATTTTTATTATGATTGGTTGTAAATTGTAATGATTCTCTGTAACTTTTCAAAAACATTAAACCAAAGCTCTTTCCAGTACCCAGTGGGTTAAGAGTAATGTATAACAAGTAATATTATTGACTGAATTCAAAGTTGATAGAAATAGAACATTTTCCCCTTCTTTAAAATATTATAAAGACTGTATCAGAGTGTCCAAAACCAAGCTAAATATTATACACCGTAACACGTTTCCGTCAATTCTGAACTAAGCGAGGCAACACAGCCATAATTACATTATTTGCTGAAATTTTTGCCGATAAAATATATCGTTCTATTGAAAGAATTTTCAAAGTATGAATTAAACTCAATGTAAATTGCAGGTTTTAGGACGTAACTTTCAGGGGTCTGATTAATCATTTAGGGTATACTATACAGACGCTCTTTTATGAGACAATTACGTCTTGAACGAGCGCACGCCCCCCCGTCCCTCCCCACATATTGACTGGAAATGATGTATCGTGTGGGGCAGAGATGTGGTGAGGGGACCTCGTGAACCCCGCAGATATTAAAATGAAACCAAATCCGGTGCTGGGCTAACGACACCGCCATTTCGCACGCAGAGGAAAGGCAACAATAGGCGATACCCGGCAGATAGAATGGCATATTGAAATTAAATAGTAAATATTCTAAGAATGAATCTGTCAAATATTGAAAAGAGGCTTCGTGAGGCAACGTTTATATAACTTTAAAGCTTTCAAGTTTATTTGAGTGGTAGCTTTTAAACATCCAACATTAAAGGAGTTAACCTTTATAAAAAAAAAACAAACAGCTTAGACAGCTTTTGGTGGCTGAAGATATATTGAACATAATTTTAGCACAAGTAGGTCCCATACATAAAAGATATTTAAAAAACAATGTTATACAAATATAAACGCTCATGTTATTTACCATGCAAAAGCATCGTCCTTTCACATAAAAAATAACAAGAAAACAAGCTATTTTTCCAAACAAACTCTCCAATTTATCTGCACACGAGGGGTCAAGAATGGTGTCAACTTTCAACCCGGGTCCATTTGCCACTCTTCCCCAACCGCGTCACCACCGGGCTCACGAACAAATGAAATTCATCTTCTTCTTCATCCATAGCCATCCATCAACGAGACAATGCTCGACATATCGCTGTGCGTAACCCCGGCCCTGACAACGCTGTAGACGGTGAAGATATCGTATCAATCACGGGGACCGACCGACACCTCAACAAAGGCTGCAACCTAAGGTGTGACTGCCTCAGTGACTGCGCACTGAAAAGGCAACAACTCCATTTACCATGTCTTCAAAACGGGGATAGGATTTCGCTGCAGATTCAGGTGCTGATTTTTCTTTTTGTTTCGAGACAGGCTCGTTCATTACTCATGTCAACGACAAAGTGTCACAGCAAACCCCATCGCTGAAGAAACAAATATCAGGGTCACCGAACGACCGTGGCGCTCCTTTGAACCTGTCGCCGTTTATAATTTCGTTGCTGTACTTGGAAATCAGAAGATTTCATCACGACATCACAGCGGCAGATGTAACATTTTTTTCGTGTTCAAGAAATAAAGGTTTTTCAAAACGAACAAATAATGCAAACAAATAAATTAATTAATCAATAATTTGATAAATAGATAAATCAAGATTTGCAGTTGATGAATGTCGTATGTTTTCAATTTCTCATAAACGAAAAATTTCAACGGATGTCGTTGAAAAAATAATAAATATTCAAGATCATACACGGCAGCTCATGTCCACGGAGCGTGGCAGTAATCCTAATATTTTTGTGCTTCAGTCATTTTTTGAAATTAAGTTAAAAAGTGAACTGGTTTTCTTTAACTTTATATTTCCTTCTAATCACTGTACTGTGTTGTGTTCTATTATATTATATTATATTATATTATATTATATTATATTATATTATATTATATTATATTATATTATATTATATTATATTATATTCCTTCGGTTATTTTTATTCATTTAATATTGGTATCTTTAGCAAATATTTTTGCACAATAGAATGCATAAAAATGTCGAAAGCTACGGCGCCGAGAAGGAGGATTCATAGTCCGCACTTTTCTCTCCTTGATGATACTTATCTTATTTTCGTAAATCTCCGTCCTATCATTTGATTTTTCTGTTCTTATTCTTGCCACTTTCTCCGTCACTATTTAATGCGAAGTCTGTATTAATTATAATTGTCTATGCACTATAGATGTCATAATTATTGCTTTTAATCAAAATCATCATCTATGGGACAAGTTATAATTCAACGAGACGATATCATCCAAGGACGACGTGGTATAATAACAGACGTATCTTTTTTTTTTTTTTGTCTTTTTATGTATTTGCAGAGCTAGTGAAAGCAAAGAAAAAGTTCACTTGCCAAAATGTCGTGTTCAAGCGGTGTACCTGCTGATGCGTTATGATGAACTTCTGTTAACTGATTGCATATATTTTTTCATGAAATCTATTAACACTCAGCGGAGTCCTCTACGCTAAGCTCACACATTGAAATACAGTTTGCCATTTAGTTACGTATTAGCCTGTCTGTTCAAACATCTCACAACAACATCCACTCGAACATATAATCATAATGAAACTGAGCGTGTGAGCCACTAAGTATATTCAGATTGTGCCTTGTTATTTAATCGACCGCTCCTCATTATATGCCATCAAATATTACGGGATATACAAGGGAGCTGTCGCAATTGCGAGGTATTCATGGACCACCAATCGCAATGTCGTCTTCTCAACTATCGTAATTGTTTTATGCTTTCTTTGCTTTTGCCATTGACATCCGAGAGATTGAAAAGACAGATGAAGACACTTAAGTAGAAATGGGAGATAGGAAGGGGGCAATTAGAGAGAGAGAGAGAGAGAGAAGGGAGAAAGAAAAAAGAAAGAAGCTGAGCGAGCGATCTTCCAACAATAAGGCACGGGGATACTTAGTATTTATGACTTTAAAACGAAAATATTCAGTTTGAGAGAGAGAGAGAGAGAGAGAGAGAGAGAGAGAGAGAGAGATGATTTAGTATTTATGAAGTAAGTTTGGCGAAGTAAAGTGCAGTGGTAATTAACCTTTTATTTAAAAGTTTACGATTTCAGATATGTACAGATCAAAAAAGAAGAAAGTTTCTAAGGAAATATCGACAGGAATGTGACGTGCAACTGAATACAGCTTCTGTTGTAATCTAATGGTTTAAAATCTTTTAGTCAATTCAAACTTTGAACCAAGATGTATAAAAATTAAAAAAATAAAGTTTAGCGCTCGTGGTTAACCTGCAAACCCGCAAACCAATGGTAAGCCTACAAGTACTCATATGTCCTTTAGAAACTGAGATTTCACATGCCAGCAGCGTCTTTCCACTGTTATGATGTTGTTATTTCCCTCTCACTGACTGCGTAAGGACACTAGGACACGCACGTGCTTGTGTTTCCATAAATTCTGTACTGATAGAGACGCCATTTGTAGAGACTTTAAAGGCTTGACATGTACACTCATAGCCATAGTCAAGAAAACAAATGTACAGTAGATATGAAATATATTTTATAACTATTTTTTGTGTCACGTTAACATATCTTTTATAATAAATTAATAACACGAAATTTAATATCAGTTAGAAATACTTCATGAACGTGATTAATTCAGGATTGTTAAAAAACTGACGAAAATGTTAATCGTTTCTGTAAAGATCAATTTTTTTTACGTTTTTTGGACGTTTAAACCCAAGTGCCAACATGTATCATCCGATTTCACTGGTTTCCAATTTTTTTTTTCAGTGGAGAGCATCTGCAGTGTAAGGTTATCTGAGTTGTTATTTTTTCTCTAAGCTCCCGATACATTCATAATTATTCTAAACTGTGATCGACTAATCATGTTGGATGTCAAGAACATAGATTTTTTTTAAATTAAAGTAGAACAACATGTTGCAAGTGAGAACGGAAAGACAGGATTTTGAGCGTCTGAAAAGTGATATAACTTTATTCCTTACATGACCAGTCTTTACTTTCTAGAGATTGAAAGAGGGAAAAGTAAAGGGGGGGGGGGTCTAAAATATCGTTTATGAAAATCAAATGAGACATTTTGATGTAGACATTTTTACAATGCAACGCGAATTACACTAATAAACAGGAAAATCAAAAGACAAAGAACCATATGGATTAGATAGAGTACGCAAATTAAACTTATGGAAAATTAGTTAAAACACATATGCAGTGTAAAATATGGGGCCCTGCAAGTAAACACCTTGTAAAAAAAAAAACACTGCAATCTTGGCATTGACCATCAATGTATATCTTATAGTGCCCACTTTCTATAAAATGTGCAAAAGACTGAATAAGTCCATAAACAACACACAACGCCCTTACACATGTTCCTTAAGATATTTGTTTGTGTCCAGTATAAGTGGTCTGCGGCCTCTTTGACCTTAGTCAGATGGGTCAAGAGTACTGGTCAAGAACGTTGGTGTTTTCTATTCACGTGCTCACGCGCTGGCACAGAGTTCGTCATGCTGAAATGGCGCAGTTGTTTACGTATCGTGTATCAAGTTGTTGACTTTCGACTCAACGGTTGTGTGTGTTCACTGAAATGTTCAAATCTATAAGATGAGATTTTTGACTTTCAACTCATAAATTTGTGCGTGTGCAGCGGTATGTCCAAAGTTCTCGGATTTGAGATTTCACACCTTCTCGATAAATAAGTATTTTTAAAAAGAGAAAACAACTGTTCGATTTTGTCCAAAAAATGGATTTTCCTGGGTTAGACGACTAAGGTTAATGAATCCGTTCAGTTCCATGTTTTATTTTTTCCTAAAAAGTTTTTTTTTGTAATAACCTCATTAGAGATTATTAAGAGATCTTTTAAAAGGTTTTTAACCGAGGGTAGACATCTATGGAGGTTACGTGGTCCGATGACAAGTACAAATTCCACAGTAATTGCGGTAACCGCCCGTTTCGGTTGTAAAACAGAATTAATCATATTTCTATGAGTTGCTTACAAAGTATTTATGCGAAATATGGGTCTCACACGAAGAGTTGTTATCCCTTTAACTTTTGAAATCCGAGTGCTTGTTTTCTAGTGATGCTGAACCGTGCTGTGGAGGTCGAGAGAGCTTACATTTATGACATTATTGTAACAGTAACCTTTTGGACAATGAAATCAGACAGGCAAAGAAATAGTAACAAACATCACACTGAAATTAATGTACACATATGCATATTTTAATTCAGAAAGGTAGCTCAAGGTGACTCAAAGAAGAATCTGAAATATAATTCATTTCAGCATTTGTCTTTCTTTCTATCCTCGAGAGAGTAAACAAGTTTAGCCTGCAAGGTCTCTACCGGTGACGTCTCTGTCACAAAACACGTTACGTAAACATAAACACGCGCGTGCTGACGTACCTCCATTCATGTCTTACGCAGTCAGCGAGAGGGAAATAACTAAATCATGACAATGAAATGAGTTTTAAAGCCGCTGCTGGCATGTGAAATCTCAGTTTCTGAAGGGTAAAAGTACTTGTACAATTGGTTTGCGGGATCAGAAAAACTGAGGTGTCAGGCACTGTTATTTGCAGTCAGAGAACTGGAATAATACAATTTAGACACGTTGGAGATATATGTATGACCGCAGGTAGGATTGGTTTCGTACTTAAGCGAGTGATAAATATTCAATCATTTTAATTAGTTGTGAAGTGACGTAATATACTGAGCGTTTCACAAATAATTGTGTTTAAGCTCTTATTGATGCAACGTTTCGCAAGTGTTTTATTGACCGCTTAGATTTTAGTGTTCGAAATATTAACCAAAATTAACGTATACAAATTTATGGTAGTTGCCAACCCTTTGTTTGTTTATTTGATTTCAGGTTTGAATTTGGTTCTCCTGTATCAGATATGCGAAGAAGAACAGTTTAAGAACAAAAAAGGATTTGAGAAATATGACATTAAGGGAACAAATTACATACAAGCCGAAAGTGGTCTATATCAATGGAAACCGTTGAACCGAAAAAAAGCCCACGACCCAAGGAAGCAGACGATGGTGAGAAAAATCTCCCCCAATCGTCTGCTCGAAGAGAGAGTGTGTTCGATCCGAGAAAGAAATCAGTAAGTGAGTCATCTTAAACAGATGTGTTTGTTTTCTTTCTTTTTTTTTTTTTNAAAGAAATCAGTAAGTGAGTCATCTTAAACAGATGTGTTTGTTTTCTTTCTTTTTTTTGTATATTTTCTAATCCGCAGAGATCACGATATTTACCGTAAATACCTAGCGTAAATTACCCTCTTATCCATCATATGATGTGTACGTGGTGTTGTTTACCAGTCACTTATCACTTAAATGGCACCTTATAGACAAGCAAACCAAAGCCAAATCTTCTGATAAAGAACATGACGTCGTTGTCATGGATTTAACTTTTCAATTTTTACGCATACTACGTTTTACCTGTGAGGGTTTTCTTTTAACCATTGGGACTTAATCGGGCACTCTGAAACACACTTATGGACCACTATTCACTGTGATTCGATAAAGCTATCTAGAAAACTGAAGCGGATTGAGTTCTTGTTTGTAATGATGTGTTTGAAGCTGGCCTCTTTATACCATAAACTTATTCAATGGATGGTATTGTGTAACTTTTCATATATGTAACAATCTTCTGAATTTGGCTTGTTTCTGAGATTCAGAGTAATGTATATTTGGTCACGTACAGTAGCGTGCCTCAGGTCGACTCGACCTTGCAGACCGTCTTAATAACATTGATGTAATATATTATAATGCTATACATGTGTACGTTTCAAGGAGCAGGCGTGTTAATTCAAGTGGCGCTGCGCTTACCTCTATGTTGGCTTAATCAACCCTAAAGTACTAGTTACAATCGTCTATGGCGTTTACGTAACGAATCCATTTATTTCAAAGATATTTAGAATGAGTACTAAAATCAAAAAATGTCAGTGAAAACTCCACATGTTCATCCATTTTGTTCTTTTTTATTTCATCCTTGAACCAATTTACCCCTAGGTCCAACAGTGTCCCATGTCCAGTGTATAATTTTAACTTTACATATTGCACAAATACTGTAGTAAATGTAGCTTATTATGATAACCCCTATGAAATAATAAGTGACCAGATGCTCATTGTACCGCGTAACATGTTAGCCCGCCTGTAAAACTTAACCCCATTCCCATAGACACCACTGGTCTACGTGGAACGACCTAACTCTGCCGGGACTCTCACTGAGTGCAATCTGTAAAAATTGATATGAACTTTCTTAGTATGACGTGTAATAAAAATGCTATAAAAGCAATAATTATTGTAGTAAACGACTGTGTAACTGTCAGTCCATAGATCCTATACCTTCATAGCATCTTATGGTACCAAACTGCTTTTTTTGGGGTTAAAAACGACTCTTTTTTGTTTTCTTTGAAGCGTGTAAGTGTTTTCCCTCTTATTTGGAATTCCAGCATTCCGTGAAGAAATTCGAGAGACTGGTGGAATACGTACGAGAACATGTGATAGGACAGGACGCCGTGTTCGGAGGACCCTTTGGCCCAAGGCCAGGTACGTCACCCGCTAAGGTTGTTTCCAATTTTTAGTCTGTCAAAAACTTGTTTTGGAAGAAATCTAGAAAATATAATCAAGTATTAAAATGTGTATTTTTACACTGATTCCATTTTGTCGCTATACAC
>NW_019775924.1:469807-487033 GCF_001039355.2 Lingula anatina | reverse complement strand
AAAAAAAAAAAAAAGCTCTGAAACATCGTTATTTCAAATAATTATAAGATAACGATGTGAGCTACGGTAAATATTTAAACCAAATATTGATAGATAATACACACAGCATTCGTTACTTTTTTAAATACGCAAAAGATTTTCCACTACATTACATAGTTTTTTTTTAATTATTGAAAAACAGGTTCATGTTTCCGAACTTTTTTGGTCGAGTGTAGATGCCCTTATGCTGCTTTGCTCTGCAAAAGAATCAAATTAGCCTGATGTTGATCCGCCGTTATTGTTATGTCAGCCGAACACCTTTTATTTTTAAAGTACATGTAGTGGAGATTTTATAGATTTAAACCCATCTCCGCACGTGTTCGATGGAGTGTTAAGGATCAGGCGTTGTCATGGAATACACGGAAAAAGTTTTCACATCTTTTCAATATGTGTGTTTTTTCTTTCAGTGATTTCCTGTGAATTTACCTCATCTGGAAGGTAAGTGTATGAGAGTCGCGTTCCAGTCATCTTTGTTCCCTTTCTATTGACCTTTACTTTTTAAATGTCAAGAACGTTTTTGGTGTCTAAAGCTGCATTTTAACGTTTGTAAACTGATTTTTTTCACGTTTATCCACGAGGCTTTTTATCTCGTACCCCAAGCTTTCATTCGCCACTTCCCTTTATTAGAAGGAATGGGTTTATAATTTAATTATAGGATGTTTGACTGACCGTTTATGACCATCTGCAAATGTTTTTATATCTTATGTCAGACCCCTGCAGTTTATAGAGGATTATATGAGATGTCACGTGTATCCGACTTATGGGCATGCGCAAGCTACAACGTGCATAACGTCACTTCAGTTGGCGGCATTTAGAGAGAGCGCAAGGTAGGTCGAAATCAATAAAAAAGGCAACTCTTTAACTCTTTTAAGGATGAAGAGAGACAAAACTTTCAAATTTTATTTGTCCACTTTCTAAGGTTTTATTTATTCAAAAACACCACTGGGCTGTATGTTATTTGAACTGGTCTCACTTGCGTCAACTAGAAGGCGTCTTGTTAACGTTTGTTACTTTTATCTGCATAAGTGTATCCAATGTTATATTCTCAGAGAGATAATATGTTCTATTACACCTGATTACGATAATATGTAAAGCAATGCTTGCGCAATTATTATATCGTTATTATAAAATGATTAGCTGTTTTTTTCTTTGTCGCTTTTGAATGCTTTTATATTGCATAATTTACAAGGGACACAACCAAGAAGTGTTTTAATTGTTCGGAAGATGACGTGGTTTATTTCGTCGGTGGAGGCGCCACTGGAGCCCTGCACAAGCTGACCCACATTCTGAAGCTCAAACCCAAACTTCAAACTGACAACAACATGGTTTGCAGATCTTTAACGCTTCTCAAAAATAAATAAATAAGTAAACAAATAAATGAAATTAAATAAAATAAAAAAACGTGAAATCTTCTGTTGTTATATAAGTATCTTCCATAAAGTATAAGTATATTCCGTAAAATTAGAAATGACAGGCAATCGTAAACACCATTATTTTCTTCATTTCTAATCTTATGCTATCAGTTGTTTATCATGGTGATAAAAAAGATGGATGCTATATTTGACTTCACCTTCATATAGGTCGTGCTACTTAGTCCTTTTGAGCACAGTATGAACATACAAACATGGCAGGAGAGCGGGATGAAGGTAGAGAGAGTTCGCCAAAACGAGGACGGTTGCCTGGATACCGATCATCTCATAGAAATGCTTAAGGTTTGAACGCGAACGCACTTCCAATTCTTGGTCTTTAGTTTGATTAAACGAACTTTGATAAATGTTTAGTTAAGGACAACAACAAAAACCGATTGGGGATTAACACAAAGTGCACAGTTAGGGAACTGCCTCTCTGTGCGAATCTCTTTAGTTTTATATCATTTGTCAAGGTCCATTGCATGCAATCTAGAACTTTTGAAGCAATATTTCAGTTTTTGTTAGCCTGTGAGCTAAGGTACAAACATATTTTATGGTATCATTTATAATGGCCAAGTTTCTTTTATTTCAGACGTATAAAAAGAAAAAATATCACACTGTAGCCTCGTTTACTGCAGTAAGTCACGTGACCGGAGTTGCGGTAGATGTTGCGAAAATTTCACGAATACTACACGAACACGGAGCATTGTCTGTGTGGGACTGTACAGCGGCAAGTAAGTGGCTCATAGCTTATTTGCACAATTAGAAGAACGACTCTTTCATTGATAACATATCAATTAATATATCAATTACCGCTTTTTAGAACATGTAAAATTGCCCATGGCAATATGGGTCCATAGATATGATTTGGTTTAATGCATGCACAAGTAATGTTGTCATATATTTATTTTTAGTACCCAACAAAGGGATTGATATGAATGCCATAGACAGTGGGTAAGTAAGGAATATTTTATATGCTGACGTGAGTAAAATCCATAAATGGAAAAATTAGAAATCATATTAATTTTCTAACGATTGCATAGTAGCGCAACAACCCAGTAGCCGTTTTATATTGGAATGAATTAGAAACTCTGCGAAACAATAGCATGAGCTAAAGACTAATGAATAATTAAGTCTACAGACTAAGGCTTCAAATTCCAAGGCACAAACGTTCATAAGAAAAAAACAAATAATTAACCAAATAAAGTGGTCAGAACCTCACCACAATAGTACGTTGCCTATGCATCCAGGTACCTCGACGCTGCCTTCTGTTCTTCTGACATACTCCTAGGGGGCGGTACAGGCGCTTCAGGTAAGTTGTACAGCCTAGAGAACTCTGTAGCACGGTGTCAGTTTCAATATTAGGTGCTTTCTTAATGAATACATCTTCTTACAATGTTGAATAAACCTTGTACTATTTTATAACAGTTTTATTTCTTAAAACGATAGGAGTGATTTAAAAGTTGAAAGTAGAATCATGTCTAACTTCCATTCAGCCTTCTTTCGGTTTGTTATGGAGAATCCAATCCCATGGCTGACTTATTCTTTCACAGGTATATTGATCATTAAACGAAAATTTGTAACAAACTCCGACCCTGGAAACTGTGGCGGAGGATCTGAGAACTACCGTGTAGATGACGACAAAGGTGAACTGGGGATGTCCACCATTATGGAGTCCATAAGGACGGGCTTAGTGCTCCAATTAAAAGAGGTAGTTTTTTTTCTCTTTCCACTTTGTCGAACCTGAATGTCGTTTGTATGTCCCCACAGGGAGAGAGGATAAGGGAATAAGCACTAAGATAAATGTCATTTTGACCCTTCATATGAATGCGTTCATACTTTTTCCTATCAAATTGCGCTTCTTAAACATATACCTTGTGTTGTCCTAATAAAAGATAAAAGATAAACTCAGCTTGATCTACTCCAATGGTAAATCTTTCTTTTCAAAGGCTATAGGAACAGAAATGATAGAATCAAAAAATAAAGAAATTTGTCAACGAGCCATGGATAGATGGCGCCACAATCCCTACCTGCTCCAATTGGGTCCCAGGTCTCAAAAAACGATACCGATGTTTTCCTTCTTGGTAATTCATCCTGAGAGCAAAACCTTCCTGCATCATAACTTTGTTGCCATATTGCTTAATGATCTGTACGGCATACAAGCATATGGCGGCTGTGGGAACGCTGGGCCTTATATGGAGGTAAGTAGATCATGACGTCATTGTCAATTGTGTCGTCATTATTTTTTTCTGTTGAAGAATATATTGTTTATATAAATTAATTTAACCAAGTGATAAGAGGTTCAATAAAATCCGAAAAGTTCTTTTCACGCTTTTCCCGTTGGTTTCAGGACCTGCTAGAAATCGACGACGAATTATCAAGAAAATTGAATAAAAAATTGACCGAAGAGAAAATACGGTAAGCAAGCAACATCGGACTTACGGCCGATATGTTAATACGTCTACTGTCTACTACCTTGTTTTTGCTTTTTTTAAAATCTCATTTATTATGTTATATGTTTACTGTCTACTACCGTGTTTTTGCTTTATATATACTTATTTCTTCAGTGCAGAAATATCAAAGTCCGACTAAGTGTACAGTCCTCATATATTTATTCATTTTATTTTATTTGTCATTCCTAATGCTATATTTTGTTCAAATGTTCATTTTTGGAGTAATTGTAGAAATATTTATATACCACTTGTTATATTGAAGTAAGTGGTTTTAGGTTTTACAGATATTTATTTGATAATAAAAGAAAATGACAAATCGTTATTGTATGAATGTCAGTTATGCTTTCTTTATCCAAACTGAAGTGATCTTTTATCACATCTCTTTGAAAGAAACCTTGTTTTTAGTCGGCTTTGGCATTCTGACACTTTGAGAGAGATTGTTGTCATTATCCCTTTAACATGGTTTGTTTAATTTCTACAGAACGGGATGTACGAGTGTATATATTTCCTACGTATTGCCAAATCATACCGTGGACTTTGTGCTAGGAGCAGTGGATCAAGTTGCCAAGCACGGGTGGAAGTTACTCCCTCTGGTAAGTGCTGACAGTGAGTTGGCAGTGGAAAGATTCATTCAGTTTCATTATATGAACAATAAGGTGTGCATGTGCTACTGCTGTCTTTTTGATCTAAAATTATATCAAAACTCGCTGGTGGCAGTTAAATAGACTCCACATCGTTGAATTTCGTCGATGTAAATTGTATTATTTATACGGGTTTACGCCAGACAAGTTCCGTGCCATTTATTTAAAGATTTCATCATTTCAGTCCATGTTTAAGTTACGTTATATTATCCACATGTACAAGTATTAACAAAATCGCCCGCTTTATTCAGTACGAGTACAACACCAGCCTAGGGGTGTGGAAACACCGCCACTTTCAGTTCAGCTTAGACTCCTTGAAGGACATACGTTATAAATTGGGAGGCATGAAAGTAAACAACAACTCCATCTCGCAGCATTTCCGAGCTGGCAAAGAGACACTCAGGGTAAGTCTACCACCGGTTTATTTGCCCATTTTTATCATTTTTCGTGTATGTGGTATTGTGTGACCATGCGCGCTATTGAAAGCGAAACGACTATTAAAAACTGCTGTAGCTTGCTAAGCTCTATCCCCACGAAACGTACAGCTTTGCATTTTAGTGGATAAATTACTGTTTTCTACATGTTTGCATTCCTCTTCTTTTTTAGTACTCAATCACTAACAACAATTTGATTATAATCATTAAAGGGAAAAAACTCGATTCTAATATTTCAGGAGATTTTGGCCGAGACTTCAAGCATTTTTGAGGAGGCGTATCTTATTTGTAAGGTAATAAAAAAAACTTGAATATCTGAGCTTGCATGTGAACGAGCTTTCTTTACAACAAATTTCACTTATAATATCGAAATGCATAACATCATGACGTATCAACGCTGTATGATTCCAACATGTAGGGCCTATAACTTAATTTATAAACAAGTGGATCCTTTTAGTACATGTATACAATTGTACTCTAGATCCCTTTAAAAGATTAAATAAATTAAATGTATTACGTTTTAAATATACTTAACATAATAAGGCTTCGATCTTCACATTATATATCTAGAGGAATAATTGCATTGCATCTCCCTTTTTCGTTCTGAACAGAACAGTGATGCAGAAGGTGACCCAAAGTTGGATATTGAAGAGGAGCAGCGTGACCTGATTTGGTTCCTACAGCCATCGCAAGCACTGCGCATGCTCAAATCAAAGACTCCGCGCCAACCAATCAAATTGGAGGAACTTGTGGACTTTGTTTTCTTTCCAAGAACTTTTGTTTCGGATGAAGAAGAGAATGGTAAATATAACACATATTTAAGAGGAAAAATAAAGGTCATAATCATTGTTAATTTGAATCCGAATCAAAACTGAATAATTGGAAATATCTACATAGCAGTTGCGGCAAAGCATTTTTAGTTACATTTGGCTTGGGGGTGTTGGTTTTACCAATCATAAATGGTATTCCCATATTCAATACAAGCTCTGGTTTATTTGAGTCATTTTGGAAAAAATGAATATCAGCACAATTCTGATCTATTTCAAACACTTAAACGAAACAGAGTAAAGAGCTTCGTTGTTCTGCACATTTCGATCAAATGTACGTCTAAATCTTAATTTAAATTTAAATGTACGTCTAGATTTATTGGATTTAGTTCAAATATCTGTTACCATTACCCAATATTTCAGCCATCAGAGCAAGCTTCGTTACAAGTCCAGGAAACGACAGCGGTAATGCTGGCACGGACTCCGACACCACCTCAGACTCTCTGACGGACGAGGAAGAGGAGGACGAGGAACGCCCTAGGTCTAATTACAAACCAGTAATGACGAGTTTTCTGGAGAGTAGATTGCGCCAAAACTCTGCGCGCGCACCCGACAGTCCCGTAGAAACTCGTGACGTCGCGCCACCAGACGATACTCAGGAGTCGAAAAACTCGAAAACTAAAAAACCTGTGATCAAACCAAAGAACTACAAAAAACACGTGCAGAGGATGCTCAGTTATGGCTACCTGACGCGGTACAATGTAAGGAAGGAATATAACAGCAGTCCTGAAGTCATGAACAGTTTTACCAGATTACCACCGATTAATAAGCAAGATAAACGAACTAATATTTCCAAATCATGACATATTAACTTAAATCAGTGGCCCATTTCACGAATTTATATGTATATGTTTTCCGTTTGGGTATCGCTGGCTGAATTTGACTGCTTGATTAATTAAAATTTTGCGAAAATCCGTAATGGCAAAGTTTTCGAGAAACGAGCCAAAGTGACATGATTCTAAAATCATTTGATTTAGAAAACGAAGATACAATTCACAGAATCGGAATTATACGTTCTGACCCTGCAAGGACTAACTGTCCACAGTGAACATATTTTGACCATCCAGATCAATGACCTGGTCTTAAAAAAAAAACTATCCCCGTGTCAACCAGAATGTGACTGGTTATTCAGACTGAGTTGTATTCAGCCTTTTGGAGTGCTCCAAGCTCAGATCGCTACGAAGTAGCTTCCGCATATTTTTGATTAAGAAAGAGAGTTTTATGCTCCATGTCTTTGACGGAAAAAATTACTGTTATTGTCTTCATTGTCTTTTTTCCACACAAAACGGTGTATATTATTTTATAAAACGTGTAGGCTACCTAATAAACTCATTTGCAATAAACATCGTGTAGTACTTTAGCTTTAAAAGTAGTATTCGTCGTCCCTAATAAAACACATAAAGGGTGTGCATTTATTTCTCTTTTCTTCACATCTTTATTTATGACAATATTATATGATAGCATACCAAAACAATTGTTAGTCTCTTTCTGTTGCTAAGGAAGTACTTGGATTGAAAACAATGCCAGCTAGCGTTGAAAAAGTGTGCAAGCACGACCTCCAAATACTTCAAAGAAACAAAACAACGCATCGCCACATTTTAATAAAAATACGAACGCTAAGGACCAAAGGAAAACACAATTACTTCTCCCTTGTAATACAGCGGCACAAAAACTTCAACAAAACCGTCCCCGTCGACATCCTCTATGGCTATTTCTCCTACTGTTTCCTTCCCGCCATCAAAGAAAACCTCTTTCGAATACTTCCAGTTGCTTGGGTCGGCACTCTGTGGTATAAGAAGATAGGCCCTCCCATCGTCATCTCCGCAGACTAGGATATGTGGCTTCCCTGTGGCGTTTCTGAAACGGGATAAATTAAACTATTTTATGTCTTTATATTTTATGCATCTAGAGCGTTCACGGTTGCAGTCGACTGCTTTGTTTCCGAAAAAATTCCTGTCACCAGCGTGCAACGAAAAAGCTCTTCGATGCACTCTTAATACCAAAGATAAGTTTATCGCTATTCAACGGTCATTTTCAGCGCGATGGTTTTAGAAAATGTCTGCCATGTAATCTTTTCATGCTGTATGCAGTGTACATATGACCGTAGGCGTGCACAATGGCATATCGTTATCAGCTACAAGAGCACTATGTACACGCATGCCAAGATATTTTTACGATGTCTTGGCACGCTTGGTACCTTTTTAACATCGTATGCTGGAAGTGTATTCTGTCATTAAAAAAATGCTAATTTTCACAAGAGTGTCTTCATATCAAATGACGATTAACATTGTGCTTCAAAAACGGTGCTCACTTCAGTGAGGGGTAGAACGGCTTCGCTGCACCTGGTGAACCCTTCCCCTGGCCGGACTGCCTGGGGGTGAACCCGTCTGCTAACACGTGCTTTACAAAAGTAGTGTTTCTGGAACATAATCATACCAATAACATTAAAATAATATGTCAAAATAATAACACGAGATATCTTTTTTTGCAAGAAAAGGGTAATGCCAAACTATTGATAAAATGGACCCAAAATGGTAGGCTAAGAAGGAACGCCAATTAAAATAAATGAGCTCACTCTAACGGCAAATTGTAATCAAGCTGATAGGCAAAAACTGCGCCATTTTGGGCTTGGTTACTGGTCACCAGCAGGTCTGGCTTCTGGTCAGCATTGAGGTCCACTACTCTTGCGTCAAAAGCTGGCCCAACCTTGTCGTCGATTATCACGCTTCGAATCTGCGTATCAGAATGGAAAACATTTGCAATGCTGTAACAACTTTCCCATTTCAAATTTGTCTTGTATTTTCTACCTTATCCTCTTTAATTGGATATAAGAATTCGATTTAAAAGTGTCATTCTAAAAACCATGGCGTGGGCCTGCATGTCTGTACTTTGCAGGAGCCATATAAGGCCTTGAGTGCGTTCTTCATGGTATACCCACAAATAAAGTTAGCCATTAATCTACCCAAGTTTGACACGTGCACAAAATGCACGCTTGCTCGTGTGTGTTCAAGAGAGAGAGAGAGAGAGAGAGAGAGAGAGAGACGAACCTTGGATGGGTCGGTCCAAAGCATCAAAGGAGCTACAGACCAATACACGACCAGAGCCTGGGAGAAGAACTGCGGAGCTATGATGGTGTCATACACGCCATTCCCGACCTTCATCGTGGCGTTGATGATGAAGGTGTCAGGGCCATTCAATAACAGGTGGGGTTTCCATTGTGAAGTGAACGGGTCTCCGGACGGGTGCTCGAACCACAAGAGTTCTCCCTTTGCATTGCCTAGAAGATTCCATTCATGCAGGAGTTTATTTAATAGATCTTATTGCATTTTATTTTTATTCACTAGTTTTAACTTTTAATATATCTATTTGGTAATTCATTTTTAGTGTTAAATTGCAATATTATGAAACAGTTATGTCAAGATTTAATAGAAATATGTTGCTATAGAAGTTTAACAGGCTTACTTCTAACCAGCTAAATAACTCATGGGAATTAAATTAATCACAAATCAGCAGATGTCCGAGAAATATTTGCAATTGTTATATTTTCCCTATTGACCATTTTTTCATCAAGGTACCACCAATGGCGGTCGAGGGTCACAAAAATGTAAACAAGGAGCTCACAATCATAAATAATCATCGGTTTTACCAAAGAAAGGCTTCTCTGCTCTGGCCGCGACTGCGTCCAAACGCCCATCTCCATTCATATCCTTCCAAATGACCCGGTGATAGAACCAGTTCTGTTTGTCGTTGTCATCATGGGAAATTCTGAATGGACCTATCAGCAGTGAGAACAGAAAATTGCGTTTGTTGGGAACGTCATATCCCTTTCTTATATGTAAAATTCCCTTCTGTACTATCGTGTTAATAAAGGTACATGTGTGTTAGGTTCGAGAAGGAAAACACTATTTCTTTTCATAATTTCCTCATTTGTGCGCATTCCGAACCACAGTGCATATTAAATAAATAATGAAAAAAACTTATACACAGTTAACAAATCGCACAGCATCGTCAACCATCAGGTTGCTCTTTTTAGACAATTCCAAAACTTTATATTCGGCTGGTAAGTAAATCTTATCATTTAGCAGTATATGTCCAAATTTGGCCAGTTAAATAATTTACGTAATTCTAACTCTACCTCTTGGTGGGTTTACGTTGATGTCATATATGCCGATGTCTCCCGCTGTCTTAGTTGGCAACAAGAATCCATCTGGAACCGCTAGGGTCGGTTTTCCAAAAACTTCGGCTGAAATAAATAGGGGAAACTGTTGTATATATTCTCCGTTCTTCAGTTTTTTTAGAACACAAGGACGTGTAAATAGCTAGACCAGTTGTACAGCATTTCGTGACTCTGTGTAACTTAAAATAAAAATAAGAGAGCCAAACAGACAAGATATTGCGACAAAGACACTTGAGTGAGCAAGCCATGCCCCCTGAGATTGTCAGGTGACAGGTGACAAGCAAAGCAGTGGGTTCAAACTGTTATATCTATAATATGCGTTTGTATCACCACAGTTATCATCTCACTGATAAACTGGTTGATACTCCGAAATAAAAACAACTCTGCCATGGCTTCTGTCTTTACTAACTGAACTTTTGTAAAATCGCTACTACAAGAAACAGTAGTCTCTCAATGCGTGGCACAAACCACTCCGTGTGTCATTCTAATCGGTTAGTGAAACCAAGAGAAATCCCAGAGAAGCCAAGTGTCTGAATGGCTTCATGCTCGACCATATTAAATAGTATGACAAGGAATATGAATCGGTTGTGTTTCAACAAATACCAGTGTAATTATATCAGAATATGAGGCTATATATCTTAGGACTACCAGGCGTGTTTTAACTCTTCACACTTACGTGTGACAAACTGGCTGACACCCAAACCCAAACACTTCAGTATTTCAAATGCTGAAGTGTCAAAAATTAAATTGAAAGAATTCAAAGTTGTATTCAATTTTTTAAAACATGTGTGTATAGAAGAAAAATTCACGACTGTCTCAATTAAAATTCAAATTTTATTTTTTACTATGTTTTTACATTACGCAAAGAGCCCTAAATGGTAACGTATGTTCCAGGTCATTTAATTTTAATTTTTTACCGCGTTCCGATATATTTTGTAGTGAATGAGTCATAGTAAATTATACATGACGTGAGGATGTTTTTATAAATATTTAAACCGTAACTCAAGGGTCTTTGCGTGATGGCTAATACTGGGTAACGTATGTACCCTAGAAAAATTGTCAGAAAGTTTCATTTTGTTCAAGTACTTGGTGCAATAGAAAGCAGTGTTTTCTGTTGCTGGCCGAAAAATATATTGTGATTCCATGATAGTTTGACATTTCTGATATAATATTTGAATGACGAGGGAAATTAATATATTTAATGCTTTTACTGTCGGAAGGGTGTATTTCCCACGTTTTTTGAATATTCAAGACAAGACAAATTAAAGTCGCTCAAAAACAATTAACTGCTTTATACAGAAGATTATTATAATTTTTCACAACGTTATACTTGTAGGAGATAAATCAAAGAACAAAACCAGTGATGACTGAATTTGCAAAGTGAGTAAAACATTTCACAGTCGGACGTTTTGCATTTGTGACAGTAACGTATGTTCCTTTTTGGTGATAGAAGATGAATTATTTTTTATTATTCATGGTTCCAGGAGATTGAAACTTTGATACAAATTTCTTCATGTGGGACCCTAAAATAATGAAACATAGTTTGCAATCTGTGCACTTAATATTTGTAAGATCATGCCTGTGACCTCCATTGCACCTCTATATTGGGTTTGGGTGTGAATGGTTTGTTGTGCAAAAGATAAAGGTACACGTAAATCTCTATGGCCATGACACAAGATATGTATTGATTGACTTGTTTGCCATCTAGGACATGTGACTGTGTCCATACAGGCTATCTGTCCAAAAATACAAATATCTCCAGCAAATTGAGTAGTGCTAATACACTGTTTACCACGTGTATTTTATACGCAAAATTTGCATGTTATCGTAAATAAAACACTTTCTGGCAGTAAATCAGTACTTAATGCACTTAGCACACTTTTGGAAAACTAGCTATATTGCAATGGTGTAAACTAACCTGTCTCTCTTTGATTCTATGCATCCTGAAATTTTGCTTATAAACACACTCACCTGGAACGCCACTAATTTCGTTAGGCCAGACCGTGTCATGTGTCACCACGTCAGGTTTCACGTTTGTAGAGTTCTTCAGAAGATAACGCTCTATCCCCCTAACCACGTACACGTAGTCTTTGGAGAAGGGAATCGCACTAAAAGCTGATGCGTAAAAATTCCACCTCTGTCCTTGTGGGGCAGTTTTGTTTTCAACGAGTGTCGTGAAGGCTGCGTTTGCAATCGGGAAAGACAGAACCTTTCGAGGAAGCCGTGTCCCCTGCAGTCCCGTGATTTGTGTTGTTAGAATAAGTGCGAGACAAAAAATCCTTACTAAAGCCATATCGTTACTTACATCGACTGGAACACCCAAAACTTGTGCGAACGCGACTCGTGCCGTTAATGATGCGCGCGCGTGTGTATCACCCGCTATCAGTATTGGAGATAATGGGTATTGTGTGGCTTTATCTCACAACAGAGATGTTTGCCCCAGGCTCTAAGTTCAGGACAACGTTACAATGGGCATTACTACATAATATGTGGAATATGAGCGAATATAACAGTAACAGTTACGCGAATGTTCAGATCAGCCAATTAGTCGCCACGTTTTCGAAGAAGTGTACATGCCTATCGGACTGTTTTGTTCTTTGTGTCCGGAAGTTTTAAGCTCAGCTGGAAATAACTTTATAATTTTAAATGGGGGTGGGGGTTACCACTTAGAAATATATAGCGCCGGGTTAAGGGTAACAGCTAAATAATGAACTTGGGAGTTGGAACTATTTCAGTGATTTGTTAAAATAGATAATAACCTCTCTACTTCCTGTGCCTAGGACCGACAAAGTTGGAAAAGGGGGAGGAAGGAAAAGGCCAAGCTCAGCGAGCTGAAAGACCTATGCAAACCGTAGGCCTATCACTTTATTTTTTTACTTAAATGAACTACATTTTCATTTATTTCTTAATTTATTCATTCCTTGGTCTTTTATAGTTTATGTTTTTTTCATATTTCAATTCAGTGATTATTTACTTGTTCACTCATCATTCATTCATGGATTGATCAAACCATTGACCTATTTATGACGTTTTATTATTTTTCTAATAATTTATCTAATTATTTTTTCGTTTAATTACCATGAGATCTGATAGGGTCAATTTGGCTACAGATAGGACAGATTGTAGGCCAAGATTGTGCGTCGTATTAACAGGTCAATTGGCACCCATCTTCCACAAGCAAACAATTATTGTCATACACGTGTTTAACCATGTGACATGGAGCTGTATATTTGCCATCAGAATGCGACATAACTTGGCGTATCTAATGTGACCTACTTTTTTAAGTGCGATTGTTACGCAAGAAAGAGAGGGGGGAGGGGGGAGAGACAGATAAATTGGGATAAATTGGGATATAAACACTACCTTAGTGTATTAGGGTTTGCATGCAAACGCATTAAATAGGCCTACAAATGAAAAATCAATACGAGTTCTGTCACCCGCCCCCCTGCCCAAAAAATAACCAGGAGATAATATATTTAGAGTATGTAGGCCTCATTCTTCCATTCTCATTCTAGTCTATCTGTTAATTTATCTGTAAATCTCCCGATTACCCCGCTGTAGTTATTACCCCCTTGCTTCATGATAGTTAATAAACCAATACAGATCTACATCAAACAAGAACGTGGGTAAAGGTCAAAATTGGGCCAGTTTGGATAGCGGAAGCACCTACAGACAGATTTAGCTGAGCAGTTAAAATATCGGCCGTATCTGGACTCGACTGCTGGATTGTACAACGAAAGGTTTCTGATATTATCCATTCCCTTGCTTGGAAAAAAAAACAACGTTTACCATAAATGTTTAACAGAATGTACAGGTGCACAGAGGTACAATTTGATGCAAGTTCATCACTTCGTTATTAATAGGCCTAAGTGGATTTTGACAGGCGGTATTTAGGAATTTGTTACCGCAGTAACAAACACAGGGATGTCACTTGATGACAAGGAACCTCTTGTGAGGGAGCCAACGTCCGCTGACTGCGATTCACAAGACACGGCACCGGACATAATACAACCAGGGATCACTTCCATTAATACGGAAGTGGCCAACCAACACTCATACAATTCGAAAGATGGCAGCACCGAGTACAATGGTGTGGTTTACAAGAGGCGCTGGTACATACTTATCATGTTTTGTCTACTAACTTTCACACAGGGCGGCATATGGAACACTTGGGGCCCCGTGACCACAAGTGCAAAATATGCATTCGGCTGGAATGATGGCGATATTGACCTGTTGTCAAACTGGGGGCCTATAACTTTTGTTTTGTCCACGTTTATATTCACATGGCTCATGGACGTAAAAGGTAGATAATATTTTAGTTTTTTCGTTGTTCGGGACAGAAATAAAGCTACACCCACATACATACAAACAAAAAGAAATTAAGTGAAAGTGCTAGCTTTAAATGCCATATGCGTAATTTGGTTGATTAGCAACATTTTAAATGGTTGCCGTCCTTTTTTCCTTTCCTTAATTTTTCCCTTCAAAATAGCATACTAGTTTAGGCCTATTTGAGTAAAATCATATACAAACCAGAGCATTTTGATAAAGTCTACCATAAATCTTATAAAACAATAAAACAGAAGCATACAGATATGGAAGGAAGAAAGAGCTATATATTTCTCCAACATATTATTTTTATGAAGATTTTAACATGGGTAAGTACCCATTTTACACTTATAGGTTTGAGATGGGCGTGTGTTATAACCATGGCCTTGGTTGCGGTAGGGTCTGCCCTCAGATGTATAACCACGGAACCAGTCGCGGCCACTTGGTAAGTCCGGTGAATGCTGGTGACCACTTACACCCCATTTCCATAGATTTTTAGATCGATCTATCCCTGTGGGGAGTCTCACTAGATTACTGTCAGCTTGGCCGGCTTAAGCGTCTGTCCCGCCTACTAAAAGCTCTAAGGAGGTAATTAACTATGGTGTCCGCTCGGCTGACTGCAATTTAGCCTGAACCCCCAGGGAGTTAGGTCGATCTAAAACTTAATCTTTAGATCGATCTAAATCTCTGGGAAAGCACCCTTAATCGCACCGCTTCACCCAAACGTGCTTCAAAGACTCTTGCATTGAATTTTGTGGTAAAGGCAAGGAGAAGATATTGTATTAACAGGTGAATGATATATACTACAGATGATAAAACAAACGTAAAATTAACAATTTATGATTAAAAGATATGAAACGTCATAATTTAACTTTTCTGAACATTGACCATCACAATGGATAACATTTTACGTTGCCAGCTAGGTCTCAATATCAACAACTATACGACAAAACATTACACACTCACGTTACGTTTATGCCTAAATAAGATCCAATTTAAAAATATTTCAACTATAAGGGGTGTGAACAATACAATGTCTTCATATTTAAATACATCAATAGGCTTATTCACGCGGGACAGCTCCTAAACGGAATTGGGGGTCCAGTTGCTATGGCAGCGGGACCGTTGTTGTCTAACGCCTGGTTTCCGGTGGCGCACAGAACCTCTGTCACCGCCTGCACAGCTACAGCAAATGTCCTGGGGATAGCAGTCACTTTTATTATAGGTGCGTGTATTACTTGTGTGATAAAGTACTGTGAGTCATAGAAGGGTTTAAGACTAAAATTTGTCTTAGCAGGCATTTTAAGGGTGCAGTGCATCATGTCTGCATCTGCAAAAGAGGGAAGATTTATTTAAAAACGTTCTTGTCATCTGTTGACATTGGCATGAGTCAGTATTTACTAATTTTCCTTCTGTAACAAAGTTCTTTCATATTTTTCTTTTTAAACATCGGTGCATCATAACTGTTGATAGATCTCTTCAGGATTTGATGAACCTTTTTTCAGGGCCGCTTATGATTCGAGCTCCCCCTTCGGCAGAAAACTGCACTCTTTCCTCGATCAACTGTTCTTGCTTCGCTAATTCTTCATGGTAAGTACAAATTAGACGAGCGACAAATACAATGTAGCTCCTCATGCTGTCATATCCTCTTAACACGTATGTCAGCGTTTTAATACAACTACCATTTGCTGTGCGTCGTATATAAATTTAATTATTTAATATTTCGCTTCCAGCGAGCCTTCTAAAGCTGACGTGGCTTCGGATATTCTTTTGTTGATGTATATAGGTTTGTATATTTTTGGATCAGCTTTTGTTTCTTACTTGTAATACGTTACATAGGTATCATGTTTCCTAACACACTTAACTTCATACCATACCGCGCATCCTTTTCTATTTTTATTATCCTGTTCTGTTTGGCATATGCGTATTTACGATTACAGATCATCTTAATGTTATAATATGACTAGAAAAGCACTCAAATAGCGCAGACCTCCTCCACGCAGCTCAATTCTAATTATTTAATTAATGGATCGCCACCAAAATCTAAATAAACCCATTTCTGACCTATTTTGAATTTTTACCAAAATCCGTCCATTTGAATTAGACCGTTAACTAGAAGATTAACAAAGGCAAAAACATAACTGCCAAGGTGGAGGTACCAAACGTCTCATCTATAATTTGCTTGTCATTTCCAGAAGCGGGGTGGAGCATCGCTATCTTTCTCCTGATGGTCGTGTACTTTCCGTCCAAACCGCCAACTCCACCGACGGCCTCGGCGTCCACCATTAGGGTTGACCACAATGCTGGACTCGTCGCTTTACTGAAGTGGGCACTTGATATTATCTTTACTTGCATATTTCAAAATGTGAAGAAGCATTAAACCCTGTTTATGTTCTAGTAATATTTTAACCCAACTCTATATTACGGTAATACACACCGATATTGAAATTCAGTGTAAAATATTTGTATTTACTAAAATCTCTTTTATTGAATTATTTGTCTGATGTTAATTTTTTAAAATTATTCTAGTCACTATTTCACCCAATGTCCCAAAGCAAAGAAAGGGGAACAAACATGATATGAATAGTCTCCCCTGGCGTTATTGTTCATCACTACACATGCTGTAAAATGAAAATGTCGTTCTAGGAATCACAGAGTGTGGATGGTGGCGGTGCCGTACTCCGTGTGTGGAGTGTACGCTGTGTGGACATCAGTGCTGGGCGTCAACCTGGAGGGCAGGGTGTCCGAGGTAATGGAGAGAGAGAGAGAGAGAGAGAGAGAGAGAGAGTGGCAGTGAGAGAGAGAGAGAGAGAGAGAGAGAGAGAGAGAGAGAGAGTGAGAGAGAGAGAGAGAGAGAGAGAGAGAGAGAGAGAGAGAGAGAGAGAGAGAGAGAGAGAGAGAGAGAGAGAGAGAGAGAGAG
>NW_019775924.1:349687-468083 GCF_001039355.2 Lingula anatina | reverse complement strand
GAGAGAGAGAGAGAGAGAGAGAGAGAGGGCAGTGAGAGAGAGAGAGAGAGAGGGGGGGGGCAGTGAGACAGAGAGAGAGAGTGGGAATACGAGTCTGAGGCAAGAGAACGTTCCCAGCTGCAACAAGATTAACAATGGATATTGAAATGGCATTTCTGTCATTTTATGTAGGTTGAGGCTGGGTGGCTCGGGTTCTGGGCCTCTGTAGCGGGGATGATCGCAGCACTGATTTTAGCAAGGTGAGATACATTAAGTTTTATAAGTCATTTAGTTTTTAAGTTTTGAAAGTCAGTAAGTTTAATACCGCCATATTTCACCCCATTCGGATGGAATTTTTTATCTGCAGTTGTGATTTCTGGAAAGTGTGTTTTTTAATCGCATCTATCTGCCTATTGAATACAAAAGCCAGATCGTAAAGTGTGGAAAAATAGTCAACAAGACGGCGTGTTATATGGGAATATATACTTTCTTGTTATGGGTGAATAAAAGATTTTCATCTGTGTGCATCTTCATCGCAAAACACGAGCTTGATCTTCTTTAATGTTAACTAGTAGAAAAAAGTCGTGACATTATCGGTGAATTGTAACATTAACAGTGATGGTAGATGTTGATAATGTGACAGTTGTGACGTTATTCACAGTTGTCGCTTGATCGATGCATTGCCACATTATAAGTTGTAATTCTCCATGCATCAGTAGCAGAGGCATGCCACTGTCTTTTACCCTACACAATCAAATTGTTTCCTCGTTTCTTTCACCGCATAGATTTGCCGACATCTTTGCTGGTCACCTAAAGAAGCTGTTATTACTTCTGCTCCTTGGCGCTATTGGGTCGTTTGTCTGGTTTGCCGTCCTTGTGGCTGGACTTGTACCCAGCGATTCACCTGGATGGACAGGTGCGTTATTTTTATTTATTTAGTTAGTTTACATTCCATGTTAATGATAATAGAAATAAAAACCCTCTAACACATACATGTATCATGAACTAATGACTTTAAAAGGAATTTATTAAATTTTTGTCTCTTTGTTTATTTATTCATTCTTTGATATACAAATAAGTATTCATTTGCTTGATGGATTATTCATTATACATAAAGTGACCAGTACGATGTTTTGTTACGTATTTTGATGCTTGTGCCACATAACACAAAAGTTCCTTTCCCATGTTATATAATATTTATATTAGTGATGCTGTACACGTCGTATATCCTCGGCGGAATTTTTGAAACTGGATCCACAGCGTTCTTCTACGAGATAGCGTGTGAGGCCAGCTTCCCCACCGCGGAAGGGGTGACCACGGGCTTTCTGACATTCCTGAACAACGTGTGCGGCTTAGTTTTCCTTTTTATATTCATGATTCCTAATGTTGGTAAGTACGAAAAACGTAAAAACTTAGTCTCTCTCTCTCTCTCTCTCTCTCTCTTTAACGTATAAATTTTTAATTTACTGTCGCCTGTTATAACAAAGCTAGTATATAATACTGCACCAGCGGCACTGAACACTCCGAGTGGCATACTGTTTATTAACAGCGCCAGATACTAAGCTATGGATTAAGGCTATTGAGATTTATTACTAAGAGAATTTCGTCGTCGCTGATCATGACTAATGAACACAAAAAAAAATAACAAATAGTGCACCAACCAATTCATGCAAGTGAAAATATGGGCAAAAATATTTAATGATATTTCAAAATCTGCGACTATTATGCTCTCTCTCTGTGTGTGTGTGTGTGTTTGTGTTGTTTATCTAATTTTGTTTTGTTTGTTTTTTCAGACAAAAAGTTCATGAACTGGGTGCTCATCGGCTCCACAACCGCAGTGGTCCCTGTAGTTATATTATACAAAGAAAGGTACACACGGCTTGACCTAGACACGCAGATTGAGCACAAAGGATGACGTCATAGGTATCCATGACGTCACATTGATTTCAATTCACTACCTCCATGCGTTTATATAAATATGGATTGTGTAGATATTGATCAGTCTTCCGATGATCGACGTATGCGTAAGATAGAAATGATAACATCACCTGATCTTTTAATGACTCCATTAAAAAAATTGATAAGGATATAATGATGACACCCATGATTTGACGTAATACTCAGGAAATACTCGCTGATGACGTGCCAAATGTACCGGTGATCGCTGTGTGTGATAAGATAATGCTTCGCCTATCAAAATTACCATTGTTGTTTTGTTAAAGTACCAGGCGTATCCACTGGCATATTCAGGGTTTTACGAATGGGGAGGCTGACACAATAACTGAAAAAATCAAGCTTCGTTCTGCAAATTTGTCGCTGTAGACGAGAATTGTATCACATGATGTTGGGCAAAGGGATTGAATGGCTTTTATGTATCGTTGGTTATTTATTTATTTATTTATTTATTTATTTATTATTTTTTTGGGGGGGGGGGGTGATGAAGGGAACCTTCAAAGCTACTGTAGGTGCTGCCCCCTCTCCTTTCTCCGATCCTCCTTTTGTGTCGTAACTGCAGTACTTATTCTTGCTGCCCAATGCTGTAGCTGGATTACAGTGCCAAGGGCGGACGACAGTACCGAAGGCAGTGCCAAGGGTAATTACATAAACACGCGCAAAGCACGCGGTGTCTCTGGTCGTTTAATCAAAGTGTGATTTATGGTGAATATGTAACCACCGTATTTTGAGTAAACTTATCGAACAAAGATTGCTACTACTGTTAGAATAAAAAGTGCATGTAAAATCAAGACTAATATATCAGTTTCGTAAATGTAAACATGTATGTCCAAGTCCGTGCGGTAATTTCCCACTGCGTGTTGACATGTTTGGTCTTCTGAAAGAGGACACCCTTGTTTAATGCGAAGGGAAAAGTTTTTTTACTCCAAAAATAGCAGCAAACTTGATGACCGGTGTGGATTATATATATCACTATATTGCCGGACTGGTATACAAACAGACAGGAGGCCAGTGAAGTGTAGAAAAGCATCAGATATGGAAGCTGGGGTGAGGTGCTATATACAAATACAGCCATATAGGTTGATTGTGTTGAAATCTCCTCTAACACATTCTACGGAGTTCGAGCCCGTCACCACATAGATTACAGTGTATTTTTCCCACTGGCCCCTTGAAACCTAATTGTTATGTCTTTGTTATGTTACGAATAAAAACGCATTCCTTAATTGGACCATTTGTATTATTTCTTTCCTGTATCTCTTCCTTTTCTTGATTTATTTATGAAGTAATTCCTGCATATGAACAAATGGAGGTGTGTCCCCGTGGAAGTTTCTTTTTAAATTTCACCCAGGGCAGAGGATGCAGCTCTTTAAGTGTTAATAAACTGTGAAAAAAATATGACAATCTTCAATCTTCTGTTGTATGTCATACGCCGTTAGATAACTCATAATGGCACAGCAATTTAAAAGTCACTTGAGTTAACTGGAGTCTTTAAGTCGACTAATCACAGATTTTTGTTTCCCGTTTTTCCGTTTCTCTCTCGTCGTGCATACATGAAATTAAGCCTTAAGCTACTTATTATCGAGGACGTGACCCTTATCACACCTAGAAAGTCGAGATAATTAGGTTTCATTTTCTAGTTAAGAAGATATAACTGTCTCGCCAGTCGTTGACGCTGTTGTTGTTGCTGTTGTTGTTGTTTTTCAAGAAAATAACCATAACTTAAAAAATACGGGTTTTGATAAAATTTAACAAACAACGTAATGTTTAAATAAAGGGTAGCACATGAAGTCATAAGCAGACACCCGACTGGACTGACCAGCAAAAAGAACCCAAGTGCCAGAAAAAAAAAAGGCAACCTTATGGGGAATGGCAAGTTAATCATTAAATCATTAAATGACACAGCCATCGAAAAGTCATTCAATTATCACAGAAATGATCTTACTTACATATGTGGTCAAGAGAATTTTGATGACATTTAAATGGGTGAAATCGCCCATTTTAAATACTCATTTTTTTCACTTCGCCTCTTCAGTGCATGAGCGGCACATATACTAAGTTCGGTAACAAGAAACTGAAATTACGCGTAACAGAGAGGTCGCCCTACATTAAATTCATACAGGTTTCGGGTAGCATGACGTAGGTGGGCCACCTGTACATGTCTACCGGGCCCTGTATCACAGCTACAGAATTCTCGCGTACATGACGCTTTCCAATCTACCCACACTGACAATACATAAACCGCTTGTTCTAATTACAGCGTGTGTTCAAAACATTTCCACGTTTAAACAAAGATAATGATATCATTAAATAATGTGCCAGCGGCTTAATCAACAACAACTTAATCAAAAGCAAGATAAACGAGAAAAACATCAAGGGAAAGGGATTATACCCGCAGTAGATATCCAATCTGCCGAATTTACAAGTCGATCAACTTGATAATCTTAACATATCGGGTAGCTAAAAAACATCACCAGCTTGAAAGTTCAATAACTTCAACATTTTTAAAGATATTGCAATCAAATAAGATATTCTGGGAAAATGATGTGTTTAAAAAATGCAAAAAAATTCATGACTCTACCTTTCTTATTTTTAGTACACTGAAAAAAAAAGGTTAGCTCATTCTCGAAATGTAGGTCCATTTGAAAAAAAAAAACAAAAGACAGAAAAGTGAAAAGTTAAGTTAAAGATATATTCGCAAATTCTACTTTTTCCAAATCTCTGGTGGCAGAAATTAATAAATATTTTTTTCTTTTTATTATCTTCATGCCATGCAAGTATGGGAAAATTTATTTAGTAACGAAGGTTTTAACGAAAGTTTCAAAAATAACAACTCTTTTAGATAATATTTGCAACTTTCAAAAATAGACTGCGCTAAAGCGGTTTTACGAGATGTAGGTTTATTTCACTGGCACATTTTGTCCTCGGCCTCAAGCATATTTTTCACAATGTCTGGTAACGAAGGTTTTGCAAATTACTTTCTTTGACAAAGCAGTTTTGCCGTGTTTCCTGTAAAACATTTAATTGTGTCCTGTCCCCATATCGTCTACCTAATCATGGATGTAACTGAATTTAAAGTTTTAGTAATAGCTAAAATATTACAAAAATATCAAACAACTTAAATTGATGGACTGAACCAAAAGATTCAATGGAAAAATGTTCAATTTTAAAAGTAAAAAAAAAAAGAGACAGAAGCTATTTATTGAGTTATTTAAAAGAAAACATTTTAGACGTTTTCTGAGACCTCTGACATCATACTCGCTTCCTGACAAGTTGCAGATTTTCTACTTTAGTAAAAATAAAAAGCTACATCGATTGGCGAGCGTGAGATAGTGCTGTGACCGACAGTCACGAAGATTTGAAATTTAGTCTCTATGTTTTTTGAGAACAGATAATTTAGTCATTATTATTTTAATTTTTAAGTTGCTTACATTTAATAGAATTTAAAAAGTTAAATGGACCTTTATATTAAGAAAGAGTGGTTAGTCAAAAAACGCTACTACGGGCTATGAGACTTCTGACTAGTGCCAGTGCCTGGTAGTTTTCAGATACTGTAGTACTCGGAACAAAAAATAAAATCTTTCGCCTTATTTTGCCTAAAATATCTGAGATCAAAAAACGATTAATTCTTTCTTTTGAATCGCCTTTCAATTTGCATTTGAAGCACACATCTATGCACACGCGCTCTGACACACAGGCATATACACAAGGGCAAGCACATTTGCACGCGCACACGCACACCGATAGTCTTACACAACAAAACAGACATGCGTGTTGTGCTGTCTTGTCAGCTTGTCAAAGGGTAGGGCACTGTTATCATTATACATGTAGCTTTTCAGAATTTCAGCTATTGATAAATTGCCCGAGTTAACACCTTGCTTGCTAATGAAGCTGGAAAGCTGATTACTGGAGATTTTCTTGGTGATCGATACAGTAGGGAGAAAACACGTCACTCAGGCTTACTAGAGTTAGCCCTCCCCCCCCCCCTTCCAATCCCCATCGGTTCTTTCATTTTATATCATTTTCATGATATCCTTTCACAAAAGAAAATGTTTGTCTCTGTCACCTACTTCAAAAAAAAAAAAAGAAAGAAAGAAATGTAAAATTTGCCCGGTGCGCAAGCGTGCCTGGTTGCGTGTGGAACATGCACTATAAGTAAAGGCCATCTTTTTTTTATTAATAACTTATGTTTTTTTCCCTTGAACTACTTCTGTGGAAGACTACACTTGCAAATCGGCGCGTGTGCAGGGGAAAAGTGCTTGACAAATGAGGTAAGGATGAATGAATTAAGACAATATTTCGTAAATTGATGAATTTATGTGGCCAACCTTTTGCGTTTTTTTATGTCAATATAAAAACATATAAAAAAGTGAGTCAGACGAATGTTAAAAAGCACGTAAACCATATCGCTGACAATAGGATTGGAACCTTTCCCAAGCTTTTCTATGGGTAATTATTCTAAGACAAGCTCCATTTATAGAAAGATAACTGTCACGTCGTATTCTTTATCCTGTAGAATTAAGCAAGGTAATTATTTTTAAAAAGACAGATAAAGAGCTACGAGATTGTTACATTAAGTTAAAATTGCTATTTGCACTTCTGCTGTCCAAGAGAGGGTCACCGTGCGAACAAAGAAAACGGCATAAAAAGACAAAATGAGCCTGCTTTCTTGCCTTTATAATCGGTTTCATATAATAACTCGGAATGATTAAATAGCAGTCGATTGGACGAGATAAACGCACCAAGAAACCGTTATCTAGCAAGCCTATCATCATCAAGTGCTGTGATGATTGAGACCTTTGCTGTTAAACCGTCTTGTAAGTAGTCCTGCGGAAGGATATGCACTGTTTTGTCGTCTGCCAAGCGGAATTAATCAAAGCGCCCCCTGAATGCAACAAATAGGCAGTATCCGCGGATTCTGTTGAGCTCCAATTGTAATGGTTAATTGGTGTCGAGCACGCATTTTGACATACGCTTCTGCGACAAGGGCTCACGGTTTGCTATAAAATAGATCGACGCTGATAGATTTATGAACTGTCTTCGCTTCAGCGGTGAGAACGCGCTCCCTAGGGACACCGAGGGATAGAGTATGCTTTGATCGTCTGCTGAAAAAAAACAACATTAAATACTTTCGAATGTATAACGCTTCTGTTTTCGGTGGATTTTTCTCGCCAGGAATTTAAGTTCGTTAAAATTGAAGAGCAACATCCTTCACGGGAACACATTAACTAAACCAAGGACTGCGAAATTCCAAACCGTTTTTAGTTCTGCTTGCAATATTTACACACTCTTACCACCGGACGAATTTCTTAATCTCGCCGAAGCTAGGCAATGACAAAGCACCCACCGTCCTCTTTCAACATAGATGATATTTTAATGCGGTCGCGAGGAGCAGCCCCTCCAAGACCAACGCTAACACCCAGAGACAGAACCGCCGTGGTAGAATCGATGCTGTCGGCGTCGTGCATCCAGTCTTGTATTCGCCGGGACCTGACGGCCGCCTCCCCGATGTTCCCGTACCTATCCGCCCCTGCCTACATGCCGCCGGCGCTGCTACCGACCGTCTACCACAGCCCGGGATCGGAGTACTCGTATCTTCTCCACGCTCCCGGTAAGTCCGATTATAACCACTAGGCTAGACTCATAAATATGTTATCGTTTTAAGTTTCACTGTCTCGATGACCGACCACACCCCTCTGCCTTTATCTCAGCCACATGCGGCAGTGTTTTAGGGTCTTTTGAGTTTGCCAACAGCACGATATACTCAAGATGCGTAGCTTTGTTGTTGGCCGCGTTATTAACGGTACACTAACACTGCCAGACAACAACAGTAATCGATACTAAAAATCAGTACAATATGCGTTAATGGGTAAAACTGGCAATCCTTCGTGGATAAATCACACAAACACATGACTGTACTGCATATCATTCATGTAGTCCCAAAACATTGACATTGATGCACAATTAACATTTGGCGCATTGTCTTAAATACAGTGTGAACTAGAATATGCCACATGTATTCCAACCTTGCATTAAAAATATACTTATTAATATAAATTGCCAATAACTCCCAGAGGGGAACCCTTAAGTAGCAGATAAAGCTTAAGGGCACTGAGGTTGATTGTAGCGAACACAAAGCTCAAATTAAAACTGCAAGCTGTGTTTATGAGGAAAGTTCTGGCAGTTTTATACTGCTTACGACTGACCAGCAGTTCAGATGAATTTTACGAAAACGCCGTATTTAACAAGAACAAAACATAGCGCGTTGCCATAAAATGTACAGCTGACTGTTCCATTCTGCAGTCCTCAAATTTAAGACAAAACAATTCAATAATCATGATATCTGATGAAAGGATAAAATATCATACCAATTATCATATTAGTAGATAGAAAATAATCTAAACAGCTAAAAGACAGGAGATATTTCTTTATTTTGAATAATAACATCGGTCAAGACAAGAAAGTGATCTATTTGAACGACAACAACACGGAGCAGTCAGCTCATGAATAATGAAATATGACACGTGTGCATGAACTGCATGCGACCTGTTTTCCCTAGAGATAGACACAACTAAAATAAATACAAAATCAGATTATATTAAAAAAATTAATGATAAAATGGAAAATAGTACTATGTTTCATAAAAAAAAGCTGCCTTACCTGGGAGTATGAATAAGTTACAGCATTGAAATGCAAAACATTCCTGCGCACGATTTTCGGTAAGATAATGTATCGTAAAAGGTCGGGCGCCATCTTGAATTCCAGCACGAGAGGGTTGAATTTGAAAAATTCGCTTCGCAGACGCTGTGAAGGTAGGAAAAACAACCTCGATAGGTGCATGACCATAGGTACATGCACATAAATTACATTAGAACCATCTAAGAAGGAATTTGCCAGCCTACATGGGGCAAAATATTTTGCATGAAATGTTATTTTTCTCAAGCCAGTCGCTCAAGGGTATTAAAATATGACCAACTTGGAAGATCACACAGTAGTTAAATCAGTTAACAAAAAGGGTGCCAAATTTATGTTAAAAATGCTGTAATTAAACCCTCATGAATCAAGAAAGACAAACAGGTAAGGGTCAGGCACCCGAAAATTTGTTGAAAAGACGAGAAATTCGTAAACGTTAATTACAATAAAATGGGCGGAGGGGAAATGTTCACCAACGTGATTATCATTTCGTTGAATGGCCGACAACGGATCTTTTTGATGACAGCAATAACATGGTCAACGCACAAGTGTCTAAATTCCACCTGGCTATATAACTGCTGTCATTTTCTAATTTCCTTCAACTTGGGATCACGCGGCCCATAAACAAAATCAACGAAATGACCAAGAATATACCCATTCTCGAGTTCTCTGTTACACTCAAATATCAGCCTTGCTGCATTTTCTTTGTTTCTATTCACAAGTAATTATAGCCCAAGCGAGAAATGTTAACTGAGGAACAAAGAAGCCAAATTGTTCGAAGGACGTTATCCCCTTAGTGCAACAATGGCGGACACTTTCCGCCATCTTTAATCTGCAGACGGGTTGATTGCATTCGAACTGTCTGCGAATCAGAAGGAGAGGCCGTGTATATCAGTCAAGGAGTATTCTCCGGTTGTAGCGTCCTGGTTAAATTATAAATAGGTTGTTCATTTTCCACTCTTTTTTGTCGTTAGCAGTATGTACCTCATAACTATATGCTGCCCTGGACACTTGAAATGTCACTGCATAGATTAGTGAAATTACTCCCTGAAGATTATTGCCTTTGCCTTGCCTTTGAATTTTATGATTAGACAATTCAACAAAAGCCTTATTTCGAGGAAATATATAATAAGATTACTCAGATTAAATAATTTTTTAAAAGTTCTTTATTTAGCACAATTTTGTTCCTAATGTCAGTTAAATACATGCATTATGTGAACGTTAAAATATGGGTTAAATTAATGTTAAGCAACATTAACAATCTTTACAAAACTTATTTTACATTAAAGTAAAGTGCATGTTATTATCACCTAACTTATTTTAAGGCGTCATAAGATTAAATCACAAACACAGTACAGTTACATATTTTAATTGAATCTGTGTTTGTGTGTGTGTGTGTGTGTGTGTGTGTGTGTGTGAGAGAGAGAGAGAGAGAGAGAGAGAGAGAGAGAGAGAGAGAAATAAAAGATTAAAGGCAAAAACCAATAAATATATATGTGTAAATACAGTAGATTATCATAATTTGCAGAATTTTATGTGTGAGCATGTCTAAGCACACTGAAATGGACATTAACTGCTGTATTTAGGACAATATCCACGCCCACTAATAATGATAATAAACAAACTGCATTCATGTAATCATCAGCGTATTATATTTTCGCACTTTTGATAAGAATATAATGAATCTTTATTTACGCATCAAAGATAGTATGAGAATTGAAGTTAAACGAGCATTTATAAGTGCTATCTTAACCAAGCGTAATCAGCAACAAAAAGAAATTATTTATACATCACTCAAACGAGAGACACAAGAGAACTCTCAGGAGCAGACAACTGATTACAATCAAGCCGTCTGCTGAAGGTGTGTTAGCGTCTGACTGAGTGCATTCTTAAATACTGGACATTATGACAAGCTGTGAGGCAATCAGTTAGACGGAGATTTTTGGAGAAATGATCGGAGAAGGACATCTTTAAAGGCCAAATTTAATTAGGCAGGGCAGAGGTGAGTTTTCTCTTAAATTGACTTGCTCCTTAGGGTCAGATGATGGTGCATTGTTGGTTTATTTTTCATAGGTATGAAAAATTATCCAGTGAGTCGGAGGACTCGAGTTTAGTTCTGTCTCAGCCACTGATTAGTCTAGTCAAGAGGATCAGGTAGCTTTTTACATAGAAGCTATTTTATTATTATTATTATTATTGCATCGAAATCTGGTGTGCTTGTTGACAAAGGTGATACACCGTCCCTTGAGTAAATCCAATCAAATAAAAATTGAAGTGGGCGAGAGACAAGCGTTTTGTTAAATCATCAGAGTGACTATGGATGTCTTTGAAAGGACCGTTTTATGTAAACTTTTATTCAAATGTAAGATGAAAGTGAGATTTTCGTTATGAGTTTAAGTTACATAAAATAAATGAGAAATATTAAATCTGCACCTTGTGACCGCAAGAAGTGTGTGTGTTAAATATGAATCTTTCAGCCACCGCCACGTTATAATTTTTATTCACTCAGGGGAGTGGTCACATATAGTTATATTATGTGATATCAAAGCAAAATTCGCAATCAAAGTAGAGGGCATGCAATTAGTAACCCTACCCTGCGTTTTAAAGGGGAAATTCAATTTGTGGCTATTTTATTCATCAGTAGACCGCTGTTTGCAGCCTCTCTGCGCATTGTTTGAGTATAAGATTCACGACACTGTACTCCTTGATATTCATATCTAACTATTGCTTCTCTCTCTCTCTCTCTCTCTCACAAACACACACACACACACACTAGACTGCTAATGTTAACACTGTTATATTATTTTCTAATTATTTATTTTTTTTTATTTCGGTGATGAACGAACTAAAAAATTATGTTCAACAAAAATGCAATGGTGTAATTGTAACCTGGCTTCAATTTTTATTTCCTGAAATGTTGAAATGAAAATATGAATATATAGGAATGCCAATATTTCAACACACCTTAAGCAAATGAATAAAATGTGCAAATTAGCAAATGTATAAAATATATATTAACATTTAGTGTTATAGCACTTTTGGAAAAAGATTTGCCACGATTCACTTTGTATTAATTATATAAAATTATTTACAATAAATTGCAAATCTTTAAGGTATATTTTTATAAATTTTCACATTTCTATTATTTACATTGGATTCTTCTGAGGTCATTAACATACAACTGTACATCTAGCGTCATATCATTATGCATATATCCCTCGATTGAATTGCTAAGGGTTCAAAATAAGCATTGATTCTCATTAATAAGATTCTTTTAATTCAACGTGAATCATTCCCCGCCTTGGCTGTGTGTGCAATAAATGGAAACACTCGCATACAATATTACATGTCATGACAAAATAATGACGGACAATGACATAAAATGCACGCAATGACTTAAATGTCTGTGATAATCTGCACTCTAATTGAGGCTAAATTGGATTTGTTGAAATGATTTAAATGCTGACAACTTTTGCCCGGCATTTAAACGTGTCTATAAAAGAAAAATAAAGCAGTCGTCGGGTTCTTTGCACCAATTCAAGACAAAATTTGAAATTGTTCAACAATTTCCACATCGAATTTGTTAGAATTAAATATTATGATGAAGTATGGTAAATATTGATCAGGTAAAAAGTTTGCTTTAAATTTGCAGAATAGCATAGGATTTCGGTTAAACGCATCGAAATCTGAAAAACACTTTAACGTATATTTTGCATAAATTAAAGGATGATTTCCAGGAGAAAAAGTCATTTTATTTTATTTTATTTTATTTTATTTTATTTTATTTTATTTTATTTATTTACTTTTGTCTCTTTAAAGATAGACAATTTGTTACATTATATACATTTGAACGAATTTAACACTGCAATTGAACATATGCAAAAACGAGCATTTATGAATAATTATTGTTTGAAATATAAATATAAGACCGTTCAATTGGAAATCCGTCTGTGGATTAAAGAAGAAAATCTATTTCTTACTAAGCCAGTAATACTAGTTTTTCAAGAGCACTTCATATGACTACCGTACCCGACGAAATAAATGTAGTCATAGCAGGGCACTTTAATGCAAACAGTGCCACAAATAGACTGTAAACTTTAAGGCAAAGGAGCCTGTCGAACCAACGGATTTAAATATGGGCTTTACATTTTTGGTTCACATCGACTTTATGCATGTATTTGTAGATTTGTAGACCAAATAAAGATACATACATGTAGAAACGTAAATTATTACCTACTTTGATATAGCTAAATATTTTAAATTTTATTTTCTTTTAATCCAGATATTTAAGTTTCGTAGTGCAAGTTTCGAAAGTGCGAAAACTTTTATTTACAGTTAGGGGTTAAAACTGATCTGATATCTGCGTTTTAGTATGGCCCAAGACCTGAGAGACATTCATAGTGGATTGCCCACAATAGGCTTTCTGGTTATTGCTGGCTTATTGTGATTGAAATCGAAAAGTAAAGATAAAAACATATTATGAGTTTGCAATAGTTCTGCAAAATATTTCATAAAGCCACTCGAAACTTTCTTACATAAAATTGACATAGACAAGTCTGAAGTATTATAAGAATTTTACAAAGAGAAGATAAATATTCTACACCTGTTCAGTATTAGATATGCATAAGTCCTAGATTATGAACGCCTCAAAATTTTTCTTTATGTCTTTTAAAATGTGAAATAAATGTGAAATAATCCTAAAATATGTAATTGTTAATGGGGATCTCCAAAGACGAATAATAAGGATCGAGTAATTGCGATATATTATGTGCAAAGGCCGAAAATCTGGCATGGAGCTGATGTAAGAACAACATAATTTCTAGATCCACAACGCCACGCGCTAGAGTAAGAATGTGTGACGCGTTGCTTCCTTATTCGACAACAATTATGTCCTCTGCTTTCGTTATCCTCAACTCATAAGGCGCTCGTTAGGCGCATATTAAATCAAAAAGGTTCAATTATAGATCGATTTAGTTTTTCAAATATTCTGTCAGCGGAATATAGTTATGCAAGTTTGTTGGTAACAGGGTGATTGACGGCAATCAATTACACATCCTACGTTATTCCCCGGCCAGTGCATTGTGGAGTTATTGGGTTCAGAATGGCCGGTGGTCGATAAGTTATGCTTTGCAATGGACTTCTGTGTTATGGGATATAAGCATGACCTATAGAGAGAGAAACTTTACTACAACAACAACAACAACAACTACTACTACTACAACATAACTGCATATTGTACAGAATGTAAAGGAAGTTTCAAAAGTTTTTGGAAAATTATTTGAAATATTAGTTTAAGACTATACATAGATTCGTTTTTTTTTAAAGTTCTCGAAATTTTGTAATATAATTTTTAAAACTATACTAAGATTCATATACAAGTTGTAATTTTTTTTACTTCATTTAAGTGGTTGATTCTAAGCTTGTGTTTTGAGAAACTAAGAATACCGGGAGATTCAGAAAAATTCATCTGCACGTGAATATTGAATTCGAAAATGCAAAAGACTATTTTACGACAATTTGAGAATATTTTTACCTAAAATTACTTTATAGTAAAATTTATAGATAATTTTAATTAAAGTGAAATTTGAATTCGCGTGAAAGAGGTACCTTTATAGTACCTTTAATTAAAGTGAAATTTGAATTAGCATGAGAGATGGATTTTAAGACAGAGATAAAACTTGTCACCATGGACAGTAGGCGTATTTTAAAGTAAACACTAAAATAACGCGTTGAGCAGTGGAAAGTAGAGCAACACGCTTAGTAACGAATTACTCAAAAATATCATAGAAAGGTACCTTTGAGATTTTTATCTGAACACAATAATGTATTATGATGTATTCTAAATTTTCACTGAGAGTTTTCCCAACTTGTAACGCATAATTTTTTTGTTTCAGCTCGTTAGCAGTAGTAGCAGTAGTAGAAGTAGTAGTAGTAGCAGAACTAAGATAATCAGACGTCAAATCAGATATCTGATATGTACCGTATGATTTTTTTCTTTCTCTATTTGAATTTTTGTGTAAACGAGAAGGTATTCATGCCTTAATTTACTTGTGATTACATTGCATGCTTAAGTTTCCTTTTTAATTGGAATCCGCCTGTATCTGTGACCTTTTTGCATTTTGGAATATGCCGTGTAACGGTGTCTGTGACCTTTAAATTGAGTCTTTTGCGTCTTTTTGTGTCTTTTAACATATAACGTATATAATTTATTTTTCTAATTAACGTGCTAAACATTTTCATATGTGTAGATGGTCTGTCGGTTTGGCTTGGTTGATCCATAAATTTAAGAATCCAGTGGGAATTATAGCTTTGGACAACAATACAAATTACGAAAGTCAGAGGAGCACCGTTAAGTTGTACCAGTAGCTGCCATATACTTAGTGTGTTACCGCTTTCACCTCCTGAAAGGCAAGAACTATGGCATGTTCATTTAAGTCTAACATGACAGATATTTGTAACAGAAAAAAATTAACATCTCTCGTATCATGGAAGTTTTTTTCTGTAATTCTGAATAATAATAAAATATTCCGAATAAGATTGAAGATGATGAAACAGGACATAACCACTCCACCCGTTTGTTCGTTTGCCCATCATCAACAGCAGCCTATTCAGAAGATTCCCCCTTTTAAAATGTTGGTAATACATTACGCAATGACATCAGAACGGTTCAAACCAACCAATCTAGAATTTGAAGAAAATTCTGTTTTCCTACTTGTAGCAAGTCAAGTGTAATAGGAGACCCACAATTTCATTATGAGCGCCGGGCACTATTATGCCCTCGTAAGGAAAAAAGAATTACTCATATTGACATTTTACTACTATCGTAATACTGCTGGCGTTGTGCCTTCGGTCATTTTGCCAACACAGCCGATATTTATTAAAGAGGTAATCGCGGTTCTCTGGGCTTACATAATCCTGTGCCCACCCATCTCTTAGTTTACTTTGTCGCTTTTAATAAACCCAAGATATAGATCATCGTGTTGTCGTGGAAGGAAAGAATTTGCTTCCTGAATGAATTGGCTGCTGATGCAGATCAAAGTTGGTCAAGATTTGATCTATAGCCAGGGGCGGTAATGTGGACCGAAAGTATCCTTAAATGAAGTGTGTCCTAAAAAGGGCATATGCTGTTGCTAAGTGACCTGAATCTGGCTTCAAGCTTTGGAGCTTCTACTTTCACTTCTTTTTGCCCCGAACCTGTCCATGCTAATTGCCCTCTCTTAAAATATTACTTCGGCCATAATTTGTTATTCTAAATATAGAGTTCTTCAAAATTAATAGTAAATGTGTTCGTTGATAACATATGAATTGAAATATAAATACATATGTACCCCCTCCCTTTTTTTTTTTTTTTTTTTTTGTAAAGGAAAAATGCAAAACATAGATACTTAGATACTGTGCAGGACATTACTTAAGTATGTTAAGAATAATAATAATACAAAAGGTATTGATAGAGCTTATGTGTTAAACACATGCATGTTAAACACCACCATTAATAACTCAGATGATTAATTAAGGCATGTTTGGCAGATGGGAAAATTTATTCTTTGTAAGTTTTAAGTCAAAGAAACATTAAATAGAAGTAACGAAGCGCTGATGGGTGGTTTTAGTCCAAAATTGATATATATATATATATATATATATATATATATATATATATATATATATTCATTTTGTGTCTAGAAGGCGACCACATGGGAACTATACAAAAAAGAACCCATTTTCAACAAATATGCTTTGAAATGGGGGTGCCCCTATCACAGTGCATTTTACATATTATTTGTTTCCCAAAGTGGAAAATAATTTAGAATATTCTCTTACTCCCAAATCGACTGTGTTGTCAAGTTCAATTTTAAAAGGGGGGGGGGCATGGTCCAATTGTGTCCAAGTGGTCCAATTGTATGTATTCTTGAAGATGTTCTGCTCGTGCCTTGTTGGCATTACTGAAACAGACCTAGTCAAATGTTTGCACATATATCTAAATACATGAAACATAGATAAATTGTATAAAAAGGAATGCCGTTTCAAGAGACAGAGCGAATTTAACCCTAAAAGCATGTTGTTATACTCCAAACCCTCAAAGAAAACAGGTTCATTGTCTCAAGAAACGTTTTTCTTTTTTTACCATCTATACACAAGAGACGATAAAATCTTCAGTAGTTTCGAGTATGCCATATATTTCGGTTCTGTAATTCAATAAGAAGTTCAACTTCAACGATCGCAACCATCCAAATCATGTTAATCTAGCCGAATTATTATAAACTGCCTTCTATAAAAGTCTTAAAGTTGGGTTTGGAGTCTGGAACCCCGGACCTGGGAACAAATATCACACAGAGAAACATTCCTATTTCAAATGAACTTCCAGCAGTTGCTATTCAAATCCGTTCCCTGCATGCAAATACAAATGAAACTTATTATGACGTTTTCACATGGGCTTGTCAAAGAGAAATTCTCAAGTTTCTTTAATCCGAAAACTGTCTTTACTCAACTGGATTGAAAACATCATGCAATTGTATGTGGGTAAATAAGGGGTTATTTACCGCTACATTACCTCAGGCGAAAGTTAGGGGGTTGTTGTTTGTATAAGAACAGATCTTAAATTGTGACCACACGGCCATTTTCCACTCTGGTACTTCATTACCGAGTTATGATACACTCACAGTTTTTGAAGGATAGCAATTTGGAGGCAAAGGTGCTTGCATTTTTTGGGGTTTTTTTATTCTAAGTATTCGCGTTTGCTGGTTTATGGCTTCAAATTGTTCAATTTCAGTTCTAAAACAGTACCTGTCGCGTGCAGGAACAGGAACGAGGCACCGCTCCGTTTTCATTATATTGATATGTTCTTTGGTGATGTAACATTCCGTTTTTACAATACAAGGTTAAATCAAAGGATTAAATGACCCTTTGACTCTGGAAACCATTGTGCCTTTATGGCAAAGGTGTGAAAAGTTCCACAGTAAATCATTAAACGAGTCGAGCAGACCAAATAAGCGGCATGTTTTATCAATTACTACGGCACTGCCACCCGTGTGTCGCCCCGGGCTGTTTTTTCGTACCGTTTGAATACAGGCACTATGCAGCTCCATATTCCAGTGCTGAAAATTGTGCTGAGAAACCCCAAACTATGTTTGCCGTGGCATAGGATCTAAGCATCTGGGGTCCAATCAAACAAAAAAGGTGTCAAGCGATTATGTGCTTAAAGAAGATGCAGGTTTATAAACTTTATGGGTGACCAAGTCCATTTGGATGCCAATGAAACACTAAACGGCTTTACCTATACAGACGTAATAATATATTCACCTAAAGAATTGAAATTATGCATACATTTTGGAAGTGTTTAGACATTTGAAAGCGTTGCTATTTTTTGCAAACAAGGTGCAATCCAATCCCAACTAACGACCTGACCTGTTACCCACGAGACATTTATTTAGGTGGCAATATCGAATTTCAAACAATATCTTTTCTAAAATACTGTTATCGCATTATAAATATTGATTTTAACATGGTTTGGAGGTATCTTTAACTAAGAAAGGTGAAACTTTTTTTGCCTCTTTTAAACGATAAAATGGCTACCTGATGTCAAAAGGGACACTTTTAGTTTCAACTTTTAATGCACTTTTATATATTAATATTTGGATCCGATTGTATGAAAAGTGGTTAGCCGTCTTAATGGCGGTTTGAAATTGTTGAAAAATCGTTGTTATATGCATTTTGTATTTAACTACATACAGATACAAATGCTTTCTTACTTGGTAAACCTTATCACAAACTGGTATGCCACAAAGAAATAAGTTGAATGAAAAATATGCTACATTCATTTTCTTCTGCGTCTTGTTTCTAAGCTGGGTAAATTTACAGTTTTTGAAAAATCTTGATTTGCAATGTAAGATTTCAGTATGATTCTTCCAATTTTTATCAAAAGTATTGTTTGGTGGTACTTGAATTTTGCATCACATTGCTGTGATTTGTGATAAACATTTTGATAAACCATCTGATTAGATATTATATGTATTTCAAAAAGTGTAGTGCATGCAGCATTGGTTCTTTGCAGGGTTTGCAGAGCCAATATAATTCACTAACATAATATCATAGCAACCAAGCTAGTAACTAATAAGAACTAAGATAATAAATAAGTTTGTTTTATAGATGCCGTACAAAATGCAGTAGCACATGTAATTTGCTGTGTTGAACTTTCAAAATGTGTTATATTAAATATCAGTATTATAACCGGATATATTAGTGTTATTTTATCTGGTGTTTTATAGGACTCCCCTTGCCAAGCTTGCACAGAACCGAGAGTCATATTCGCCATTGCCGTCGTCGGAAAGCGAGAACCGTCTTCAGTGATGAGCAACTGAGTGGACTGGAAAAACGTTTTGAAAATCAGAAATACCTCTCTACGCCAGAGAGAATAGAACTTGCCACACAGCTGAACCTCTCAGAAACGCAGGTACTAATGACCATTTATCAGAACATAATTCAGTCCAGTAATAGTCAGATGGAGCAAAGATATCTGGTTGTCTGATTTTAATTAATTTTTGAGGAAATTGTACTTAAATTATCATGAATGCCATAAATTGGTTAAAGTTATCTATTATCATTTCACATTTAAGGTGAAAACGTGGTTTCAAAATCGACGCATGAAGCAGAAGAAAGTCCTCCGAGCCGAAAAACTTACAGGGATAACCGGTGGAGTTCGCTCCCGTTCCCCAGAGGAAAATGACACCCCCTTCAGTCGAGAGTCCACTAACGCCGACTCCGGGAGCGACACCTCTTCAAACGCCTTTGAGGACTTGGAGGAAGAGAGAGCGACGCTGGACGTATGTAACGAATGATTCAAAAGCACGATTCAAATGATTCAAAAGCAAATTGCTTGATGATGCCCTGGTGCCCTTCCTGTTATTCGTGTCGTTTGAATACCTGTGCATGTATGGTGATAAACTGAGATAACAAGCACTTCTTGGTGATTGGTCATCATAGATAGAGGTTCATATCACTATCCATTGTTGGTGAGAGTTATTTGCTACAGGTCATAATTTCGGTAGCCACTTAAGAGCGATTTCCCGCTACGAAATTGGGCGTAATCGAAGTGTTCCATGCAAGACCTAGATACATCTGAAGTAGAAGAGTTTTTAAATTGGTATTTCCACAACCAATACCTTTAATAAGGTATCATTACCCGTTAAAAGTTGTGAAGGTTAGAATGTCAAATAAGTATCTTATCCAGATTCGAAGGCACTATAGGCTTAATCAATAACAGATTTTAGACTATAATGGCATTCCAGGGCATGTCGCTTTTATTATCGTTGACGTTAAATTGAATCTAGGGGCTCAAAAGTTATGAAATTATGATTTTTTGGCATCTTCTGTTCGTTAACTTTGAACATAATTTCAAGGTAAACATATTTTGTCCAATCATATATGATATACTATTGTGTTAAATTTTAGTTACACAATTTTTGATGATATAAGTGACTGAGGTTGTCGCTGACGTCATCCTGTGTGTTAGTTGAGTTTTTTATGTTAGGGGAAACAATTCAAGGCGTACATGAAGGTATGAGGTTAGATATTTATTGTAGGATTCACACGATAGCTGCAGAAAAACAAATACGAGGGGAAGGAAAATATTTGGTAACGCAAAAAGAAAACAACCACATCTAATCCAAGCAATTAGAACAAAATTGTCCAAAAACTGATATTTAACATTATATTTTGTATTTAGGTATGCAATTTGGAACATGTCATTATCATTAAGAGTGGCGTAAAGATGAAGCTTTACATTTGAAAGAATGTTTTTTAACAAAAGTTCATTTTTATGTAAGAGAACATATAGTTATTGATATCTCATATGGCCAAGTGACAAATGATCTCTAAAGAAGCCGATTTGACTTTCATCATGTCTAAATGAAGGTTATGTGTAGGGACTTTGCATTGGATGAAAATATACTTGAAGGTGATGTATCGTTTCGCAGGCCGAACGATAAATATTCGGATTGGTATGTTTATGTTGTATCAATGAATGAATGTTGGCACTCCAATATATGTACAATTATTGTCTCGAATTAATCCCGTACAGATATCGATGTTGACATCCAATCTTATAGAACTGTCAGAGTCAGTAGCTTAGACGCTCCGTTACATTTCATAGAAATTTAAAACTCGCTCATACACGTGGTGCTAATTATTTAAGTCAAAACGTGTCCAAAACGTCTAGGAATTCGTCCGTTCGGATACAGCTGTAAGAATGACAGACACCAATATAAGGAACCTAATGCAGTTTTTTGACGAACCTACCTTGTTATCATTATATTCAGAGATACTGACCAAGTATGTATCTTTCTGATGCTTTCTTCAAAATAATGAAAAACTTTTACAACAACTTATCTCAGGGCTCTTATTATTATATTTGTGCGGGTCGTATATATTTTTTAAATTTTATCTTGGATTTAAGAGAATGCACACGTAATTCGATAGCGTAGAATATGTTATACATCTGTGATATGTTTTGTATACACACTCCATAAATAAACGTACAGAATAGTGTTTTGATGCCAAATGTTCATATAGTAATATTAGTCGTTTGACTAGACTAGATGCTGTGCCTGAACAGACGCTTGTCCAGTGGTTTTTATTTCCCAGGTAAGCTAAACTTGGTTTGAAATCATATCGTGATAGCACAATATATTCGGGTTACTTTCAAGGTAGTCGTCCCCAAAAACCAATGGGTAATAAAAGCACTAGAGAGCGCTGAAGTCTGCGAATTTTCATATCAATCACACTCTCCCTTAAAATGGGATACTTGTGGCGTTTCACTTCGTTTGTATCATTATCCATAGTCTAATCAGTGTTATTAATGGGAAACTATACACAATTAAAATTCAATGCGTTATTGAAGGTGTACATGGTTCTATGATGTTTATTTTGTCTCAAATTATGCTTATTTTGTCTCGGGTGTTTCTTTCATTTATGCTGTTTAAATCATCATAATTATCATTATAACCAATCTCAGTAAAGAAGAAATTTTATTTTCGGGATAAATTCAAAAGGCGATGGCAAAAAAATATTATTTGCAGTCAGGTCCAAGAGGACAAGTAATAAGTGCAGAGATAAGATCGGGTACAGCAAGGGTGCAAATCAACACTTTTTTCTCAAGAGGCTAATGGTTATAAGAAATCAATAAGTGAAACTCAAGTTTTCATTTATTTGGAATTATAATGTGCAAAGGACAAAATGAGCGGATTATGTGAGTCTACATTGGCAAGTGATCACTTAATCACTGTTACCAGAGACAAACGAGGAATGATATATGTCGCTTGCGATGATTATAAGATTGTCCTTCAGATTTGTTTCAAGGCACATACGTAAGTGTTATTGGGGTTGGATGAAAACAGATGATTAACGATATATCACCGTATATCATTTGTTCCAAAATACCCCAGACAGCGTAACAAATTTGTCATAATTTGGAACCAAATTTCCAACCAAAAAATAACTTTCTTCGTCAATCACTGAAAATTTTAAGATATGCCACAATTGGCTATAACTGATTACGGTAAATACTAACCGTGAATCCTTTCAGAATTTGAATAGGCTTGTAGGACTTCAGGTGGGCCACAGATGATCTTAATCTTGCTTAAAGATCCAATCTCCCATATGCACATGGTCATTTACCAGGGGTCAACGGCCTTATTGTTCATAGAGATGTTAAAGCATATTCACGTAAATATTTCAATCCGTAACAGCATTTATATTATGTGGTGAATAAACCAGTGAAAACATGTTTGAACAAAAAAGCATAAATTTCAACATTTTAAACACATTTAAACAAAGTAACAATAGCAGGATGCAAAATTTGATATTTGGGGCAAAGCAAGGCCTATCTACCCTCGAGCTATGTCCTATTTCCATGCACAGATTATCTGAACATCTTGGACCCATTTTGCGCATCTTTTGCTGACTTTGGCACCCTTCAATAATGCTATGACCCAATGGTTTTTGAGGACGACCAACTTGGAGTGAACCTTTACGTGTTACTGCACTTTCATCAAACCAAACATAGGTTGGTGAGGTTATTAGAAATATATGCCGGGCTTTCATCGTCTAGCCTTTTACCGGATAGAGAAGTTTAAGTCACTTCTTTTGTTTTCAGTTTTTCCACATTATTAATACAAGTGGTTTATTATATGGTTTATTAAGATTTACAAAAGTAGGTTTCACAATTTAACTATTGTGAATGTCAGTATTCTAGTTTTTTGCCAAAGAGTTATTTGCGACACAATATTAAATACACCATAGGCCGTCCTTCTTTGCATGGACAGAAGTAGGTATCACATATGTTATTTGTTATATATAGTATGTGAAAGAAACACGATGGTGCAACGCTGTTGATGTTGACGTTTGTTGTATTGATCATCGCCCGTGTTCTTACGGGTTTTGTTGAAGATAAATAAATGTTATAGTCATGAAAGTGGCATTTGTCGTTCATCACAAATTTGAAAAAGTGGGTGGTGTGTGAAAAGCAACAGTTAACTGGGTGGAATGGATATTTGCAAAATCTGAAGTACTTATCGAAATAAACAGTGTAATTTTTTTTCAAGAGAATGAATGAAATATTTATATGTATATTATAAAAATAGCATACCTTTTATTGAAATATTTTACTTACAAGTACAAATATGCTTTATAACCTAAATTCATATTTCATGTTTGCATTTCCGAACAACAAAAGTAAAATGGTAAAAACTTAAAATGTGCAGTGTATCTCAACATGGTATAGATCTTTCAAATATATGCATATTTATTATGCTATTTGGGTACAAACTGATGTAATCGACGTAAATATGAAGTATAAAACACCCAATCCCTGCCCTGCAGTGGAAATTATACAGAAGAGATAGGCGAAGAGTAACATACATATTCCACCTTTTTAGAAATGGTCAAAATTGGGGAAATCATTTAGGGTCAACAGATTCAAACATATACTGTGTCGCACCATACATGCAAATTAATATACATGCCAGAATGGGTTTGATATTTACCAATCCATTGTTACCATTGTGCTTCCAGTTCTCTCCTGCTGCCATCCCTATTGTATAGCCCAGCGTGTTTGGCCGTTAATCCCTTGCCACTTGGTACACACATTAAACTCTTGAGTAAACCCGTTAGTGCTCGTTATCACATTATGCCTAGTCTATTTAAGCTTGGGTGGGGCAGGTAGAGCACTTTTTTATTTGGAACCGGTTCATCTTCATTTCGTTACACGTACAGGTGATAATGTCCACAATATTGCGCATGCAGCGCTAAAATATATCTCTGATCGATTTCACATCGGTGTGATGAGACACCGCTGTAAAATCTGAATGTTAAGCCAGACAGAAGATGAATTTGGTAATTGCGTTCTGGAACAAAAGAAAAGGTGCAAGATGTGACAGAAGTTATGCATTAACATCCACCTGTACGATTTCTCTCGGTTTTAGTTGTTAAAATTAAAGTAGGGCATTAAACAAAGTCTTCACTGGGAACGCAAAGTAAACTTTCAAGCATATATCAGATTCCGTGAGCAGAACGCCCCAGTCTCTGAAGAGGAAAGAACCTTTGATGATGACGATACCACAGCTATTATTGTAACTAAGATCCAACAACCACGATTTTCTAGGACAATGCCATTTAAATTTTAGTTATCATGTTTTAAATGTGTTAAAAATTCCATTTTCATATTTTAACTTTATTCAAAAATAAGATAAATTAAAGGGATAATAACTCTTTGTATGAGATCTATATTTCACAATAAAAACCTTGTGAATAACTCATAGAAATATAATATATTCTGTTTTACCAAGAAAACAGCAGTTATAGCTTTTGTTCTGATATTTGAACTTGTCTTTAGACCACGTGACCTCCATTGATGTCTATACTCTGTTAAAATCTCTTAAGAGATTTTAACAAAAAACCAAACTTTTTAGAAAAAAACCAGGGACTAACTTTGAATGTAAAAATGGATTCATTAACCATTGGTAAGTATGGGAAAATTGTTGTTTACTCCAGGAAAATTCATTTTTTGGCCGAAACGAAGAGTTATTATTGCTTTAATTATACATATTGCAACCCGTTTCCCCCTAGCCTCGCTCTTTCCACCAACCCATTACCCCTTTGCTGTCATTATAATTACATTAAGGATATTTGCTGAAATAACCTTTCACAAAGGTTCACAATGCGGGTGTGTTGGTTCAGCTCTAGATTTAAGCCGCAGTGGGTAGAATTAAACTGTTGGATATTGTTCGTCCTTCTCAAATGTTAAAGGAAGTCGCGTAAAATATTGTACAACTTAAGCTCTTTTGGAATTGTTGAAAAAGGATCAGTCTGGAGGGCCATTAACGTCTCTCTCAATCTTTGATTCTGGGGGTTGGCATTGTGTTCTCCCGTTATGAATATATTACTAGAAAAGGCTGTCGGTAGTGAATACAAAAAGACGTTCTTTACAAATGGGCATTCTCAAATGGTTTCAGTTTGAGGTTTTAATCACTGGTTTCAGTTTGAGGAATCTTATGACGGCAAACTGGTCGTGTAATGTTTAAACAGTTTTAATTTATTGAAATGGCAACAGTTGGCATTTGATAAACACATTTTGCGATTCAGGATTGTTACAATGATACTTCAATTGCAATTTTATGCAGTTCTTAAGAATTAACTTAAATGCTCTTTACATATACTCTGGAATTAAAGCATTTTAGCTGCAAATCATTAATAATAAAAAGCATTATAATCATTATTATCTAAAAAGATGAATACCAACATAGATGATTCACAACTCATCAATAAGGGAAGTGCAATCGTCTTGTAAACGCTCTTTCGATAGACGTCCTTGGAGCATTTAAGGATACAGGTATAGACTCGATTGCTGAAAGTTGGTACCTTGTTCTGGCTGAGAAAAACATCGGGCAAATTAATTCTAATCCATTTCTTTTCCCCTATTTCCGGCTCAAAATCTATTCACGCCATTATCGTGTAGAATTACAAGGCCTACTGTAAATTGACACATGAAATTATCTTTAGTAAAAAAAAAGAATGCTCAATGACAAGTCCAATCGGAAGCATCATTTTAGATAAAAGAAAATGTTTGTCATACAGTATGTTTTATAACACTGCATTTTAATTGCTCTGTTTATTGCTCTGTTTATCTGCTCAAGTTTATAGGCATATTAAAATAGTGTATCTGATTAGTATTGTTAGCGACGCGGTGAGTTATTGTTTTTAAAAAATTAAATTTTACACCAGTTTAATTGTTTACAGTCTTTTTCGACTTATAATCCATGGCGACGTTCCCTCACAAAGTGATGTTTTGCGCTCACTTAGTATGAGATTAAAAAACAGATTACCAACATTACACTGTTAAAAACGTAGCCTTCAATTACACATTGCGTTTTTTAAATTTTAGTGATCCCAGGTGTTAACATTTTTTATTAAAATCATGAAATGTGTTTACGTTTTAAAAACAACTTGGTAGATCGTTCTACACATAAAACGTAATATTGTTTTAGCCAGTGATTTTATATTAAAAGTGGGATGTAGCGATGTGTAGCGAAAATTTTGTCTTTTTAACACAGCAGTACTAAAGAATAATCTTACAGAAGGAAGTCTTAACAGTATAGAAAAATACAGCTAAAGGTAATCACAAGACGGTTGCTTTTGTCCAATACAATTGGAGAGACAAAGTGAGATTGGCCAAAAACAATTCTTGGGCATCAGGACGTACAACAAAGCTTAAAAANGATCCAAATTTCCAACCAAAAAATAACTTTCTTCATCAATCACTGAAAATTTTAAGATATGCCACAATCGGCTAACTGATTACGGTAAGTACTAACCGTGAATCCTTTCAGAATTTGAATAGGCTTGTAGGACTTCAGGTGGGCCACGGATGATCCTAATCTTGCTTAAAGATCCAATCTCCCATATGCACGTGGTCATTTACCAGGGGTCAACGGCCTTATTGTCCATGGAGATGTTAAAGCATATTCACGTAAATATATCAATCCGTAACAGCATTTATACTCTGTGGTGAATAAACCAGTGAAAACATGTTCAAACAAAAGAGGATAAATTTCAACATTTTAAACACATTTAAACAAAGTAATAATAGCAGGATGCAAAATTTGATATTTGGGGCAAAGCAAGGCCTATCTACCCTCGAGCTATGTCCTATTTCCATGCACAGATTATCTGAACATCTTGGACCCATTTTGAGCATCTTTTGCTGACTTTGGCACCCTTCAATAATGCTTTGACCCAATGGTTTTTGAGGACGACCAACTTGGAGTGAACCTTTACGTGTTACTGCACTTTCATCAAACCAAACATAGGTTGGTGAGGTTATTAGAAATATATGCCGGGCTTTCATCGTCTAGCCTTTTACCGGATAGAGAAGTTTAAGTCACTTCTTTTGTTTTCAGTTTTTCCACATTATTAATACAAGTGGTTTATTATATGGTTTATTAAGATTTACAAAAGTAGATTTCACAATTAAACTATTGTGAATGTCAGTATTCTAGTTTTTTGCCAAAGAGTTATTTGCGACACAATATTAAATACACCATAGGCCGTCCTTCTTTGCATGGACAGAAGTAGGTATCACATATGTTATTTGTTATATATAGTATGTGAAAGAAACACGATGGTGCAACGCTGTTGATGTTGACGTTTGTTGTATTGATCATCGCCCGTGTTCTTACGGGTTTTGTTGAAGATAAATAAATGTTATAGTCATGAAAGTGGCATTTGTCGTTCATCACAAATTTGAAAAAGTGGGTGGTGTGTGAAGAGCAACAGTTAACTGGGTGGAATGGATATTTGCAAAAACTGAAGTACTTATCGAAATAAACAGTGTAATTTTTTTTCAAGAGAATGAATGAAATATTTATATGTATATTATAAAAATAGCAAACCTTTTATTGAAATATTTTACTTACAAGTACAAATCTGCTTTATAACCTAAATTCACATTTCATGTTTGCATTTCCGAACAACAAAAGTAAAATGGTAAATACTTAAAATGTGCATTGTATCTCAACATGATATAAATCTTTCAAAATATATGCATATTTATAATGCGTTCTGGCTACAAACTGATGTAGCCGACGTAAATATGAAGTATAAAACATCCAATCCCTGCTGCAGTGGAAATTATACAGAAGAGATAGGGGGAAGTGTAACATACATATTCCTCCTTTTTAGAAACGGTCAAAATTGGGGAAATCATTTAGGGTCAACAGTTTCAAACATATACTGTGTCGCACCATATATGCAAATTAATATACATGCCAGAATGGGTTTGATATTTACCAATCCATTGTTACCATTGTGCTTCCAGTTCTCTCCTGCTGCCATCCCTATTGTATAGCCCAGCGTGTTTGGCCGTTAATCCCTTGCCACTTGGTACACACATTAAACTCTTGAGTAAACCCGTTAGTGCTCGTTATCACATTATGCCTAGTCTATTTAAGCTTGGGGTGGGGCAGGTAGGGCACTTTTTTATTTGGAACCGGTTCATCTTCATTTCGTTACACGTACAGGTGATAATGTCCACAATATTGCGCATGCAGCGCTAAAATATATCTCTGATCGATTTTACATCGGTGTGATGAGACACCGCTGTAAAATCTGAATGTTAAGCCAGACAGAAGATGAATTTGGTAATTGCGTTCTGGAACAAAAGAAAAGGTGCAAGATGTGACAGAAGTTATGCATTAACATCCACCTGTACGATTTCTCTCGGTTTTAGTTGTTAAAATTAAAGTAGGGCATTAAACAAAGTCTTCACTGGGAACGCAAAGTAAACTTTCAAGCATATATCAGATTCCGTGAGCAGAACGCCCTGAGCAGTCTCTGAAGAGGAGAGAACCTTTGATGATGACGATACCACAGCTATTATTGTAACTAAGATCCAACAACCACGATTTTCTAGGACAATGCCATTTAAATTTTAGTTATCATGTTTTAAATGTGTTAAACATTCCATTTTCACATTTTAACTTTATTCAAAAATAAGATAAATTAATTATACATGTTGCAACCCGTTTCCCCCTAGCCTCGCTCTTTCCACCAACCCATTACCCCTTTGCTGTCATTATAATTACATTAAAGATATTTGCTGAAATAACCTTTCACAAAGCTTCACAATGCGGGTGTGTTGGTTCAGATCTAGATTTAAGCCGCAGTGGGTAGAATTAAACTGTTGGATATTGTTCGTCCTTCTCAAATGTTAAAGGGAGTCACGTAAAATATTGTACAACTTAAGCTCTTTTGGAATTGTTGAAAAAGGATCAGTCTGAAGGGTCATTAACGTCTCTCTCGATCTTTGATTCTGGGGGTTGGCATTGTGTTCTCCCGTTATGAATATATTACTAGAAAAGGCTGCCCGTAGTGAATACAAAAACACGTTCTTTACAAATGGGCATTCTTAAAATAGTTTCAGTTTGAGGTTTTAATCACTGGTTTCAGTTTGATGATTCTGATGACGGCAAACTGGTCGTGTTATGTTTAAACAGTTCTAATTTATTGGAACAGCAACAGTTGGCATTTGATAAACACAGGATTCAGGATTGTTACAATGATACTTCAATTGCAATTTTATGCAGTTCTTAAGAATTAACTTAAATGCTCTTTACATATACTCTGGAATTAAAGCATTTTAGCTGCAAATCATTAATAATAAAAAGCATTATAATCATTATTATCTAAAAAGATGAATACCAATATAGATGATTCAAAACTCATCAATAAGGGAAGTGCAATCGTCTTGTAAACGCTCTTTCGATAGACGTCCTAGGAGCATTTAAGGATTCAGGTATAGACTCGATTGCTGAAAGTTGGTGCCTTGTTCTGGCTGAGAAAAACATTGGGCAAATTAATTCTAATCCATTTCTTTTCCCTTATTTCCGGCTCAAAATCTATTCGCGCCATTATCGGGTAGCATTACAAGGCCTACTGTAAATTGCAACATGAAATTATCTTTAGTAAAAAAAAATGCTCAATGGTAAGTCCAATCGGAAGCATCATTTTAGATAAAAGAAAATGTTTGTCATACAGTATATTTTATAACACGGCATTTTTATTGCTCTGTTTATTGCTCTGTTTATCTGCTCAAGTTTATAGGCATATTAAAATAGTGTATCTGATTAGTATTGTTAGCGACGCGATGAGTTATTGTTTTTGAAAAATTACATTTTACACCAGTTTAATTGTTTACAGTCTTTTACGGCTTAAAGATCCATGGCGACGTTCCCTCACAAAGTGATGTTTTGCGCTCACATAGTATGAGATTAAAAATCAGATTACCAACATTACACTGTTAAAAACGTACCCTTCAATTACACATTGCGCTTTTTAAATTTTGGTGATCCCAGGTGTTAAAATTTTTTATTAAAATCATGAAATGTGTTTACGTTTAAAAAACAACCTGGTAGATCGTTCTATACATTTAATACATAAAACGTAATATTGTTTTAGCCAATGATTTTATATTAAAAGTGGGATGTAGCGATGTGTAGCGAAAATTTTGTCTTTTTAACACAGCAGTACTAAAGAATAATCTTACAGAAGGAAGTCTTAACAGTATAGGCAAATATAGCTAAAGGTAATCACAAGACGGTTGCTTTTGTCCAATACAATTGGAGAGACAAAGTGAGATTGGCCAAAAACAATTCTTGGGCATCAGGACGTACAACAAAGCTTTAAAATATTCTAAATTTTATGTAATAACAAAAATAAAAGGGCAAAATAAGACAATAACAAAGTTAAGCTGTCTCAATGATAAAACTAAGCTTTGTCAAGGCTAGGCCAAGGCGATTATATTCTTATACTTTCAATGGTCTAGGGAACATTTACATGTCTGCTTTCACAACCAAGACCATGTGGCGCAACTAACGCAATCACTGCCTACACACACACACACACACACACACACACACACACACACGTACATGCACAAACACAGGCAAATACGCACTCATATGCACACTCCCACATCCAAAGAAAAAATCTGGCGTCCATATGCTTTACTCACTTTCACTATAATTACTGAGGCTAAAAAATAAATGTAATATTATCCGAGTTCGCCATCAAAATAGGAATGAAAATGCTGCCTTGCAAACTAATTTACAAACAGTGCGCATGTTTTTCACAGAGGGCATTCTTTTTCCGTGAAACTGGACGTTTCCTTGAACTATTTCCATGCCCTTTTTTAATTATTATTATTCTTATTTTATTTAAGGTGGCCCATTCTCTTGAGCCATCAAAATCGAAGTGCTTCCGTATTTTAAAACAAAACTAACTTCATCACTTCACCTCGCTGCAAGGACATGGGATATACAGTGCTTATTACAGAGTTTAAAAACCCCAACCACGTTAATCTATTAGACCTTATAATCCACGTTGAGATTGAGGCCTTTTATGCAATAACTTCAGTTTGGTAGCTTGAATAGATCGAAAAGTTGTTTTAGTATTATTATAAAATAACGATTTACGATACTTGCAACGTTTCAGTGTCAACCTTAACACCTTTTTGTCTACACCTACGTCACTAGGTGGCGTTCGTGTCGCCAGTGGCGTACCTTAAATCGTGAAACCCCCTTTACACTGGACAGCGTCCTTTCTGCGTCCTTTGTACGACCAGGGAATTATATCCGATATAATTCCCTGGTGCGACCAAGAAACTGGCATGGCTATGGTCGTAAAAAAAAAAAGAGTCACAAGTATCGCTTTGGTTGCAAAATGAATGCTCTATGATAGGACAGCTACCGGTACGTAGCGTGTATTTTTTTTAATTTATTTTTTTATTTATTTATTTTTTTTTTTTTTTTTTTGTACTCTCAAACGGAGCCGTAATACGGGACGCAGATTTGACGCCGTACAGTGTAGAGGGTACTTTAGTTTATGTAATAACTACTCGCTTCTTCACGGAGGTGAAGGTAAAAAGTTCTAAACGCACAATGACACCGCTTTTCAGGGCCGTAGGCTAAAAAAAGGTTTGGTGGTGACAGCTGTTGAAAGCCTGCATTACATGCCGCCGGATGATTGCGCACTGTGGTATTTATATAGACGCTGACTGGAAGAAATGTAAGAGATTTTTGGTGGAATGGAAGAAAGAGACAAAAAAAACTTTTCACCCCTTCTCCCGCAGCCAACGGTCTTGATATAGGTTGATACAGTCGTCAGGGAAAAGCAAGGCTGAAGGCAAATCAGGATGGAATACTTCAGTTTTCGCATATTTTATTCTCATCATAACAGGTTTTGTAAATTTCAGGATTTTCGTTTGTTACTTTTTGCATTATAAATATAACATCAAATAAACGTTTTACGTTACTAAAACCCCAAAAACCAAACAATATCAGAGAAACTCTAACAGTTCAACATACTTTAAAGCAAAACAACTACTTTGATAACTTCCCTAACATATTGAATCTCTGAGATATTTTACAAAAAAGGAGTGCCAACTTAATAAATCATTTTCACAGACAGCGTGAATTATTGCAAACTTTGCCCTTGATTCAATAACCTTTTCTCTATGATCCTTTGGTATTTAAACATCTTTCAGCAGTCTATAACTTAACAGATTGAAACATCTTGACGAAATCTTCCTTATCCTGAGATCTTGCTTTCTCGTAAAACAATTTTCCAGCACTATCTTTGACACTGACGTCAGCACCTTTGTCAATTAACAATCTTACCACTTCTTTGTGCCCCTGTTGGGCGGCAAGGTGAAGCCCCGTGCGTCCGATCTTATTTTGGAGGTTTAGATTTGCTCCTTTCTTGAGAAGTGCATCGATGATAGCAACGTTCCCATGGTGACAGGCGGCGTGGAGACTGCTCCAACCGTCGGCTTTCGTGAAATGAACATCTGCACCAGCCGCCAACAGCACTTCAGCCACGTGCGCGTGGTTCTTTTGAACTGCCACATAGAGGGCGGTCACACCGCTCTTGGACGGCAGGTTGACTTTGGCTCCCCCTGCCAAGAGGGCCTGAACAGCAGATTTATGACCATTTTCTGCGGCGGCAAATAAACTGCTGGCTCCGCTAGAAGACATGGTCGAGTTGGGGTCAACCCCAGTTGCCAGGAGGGCCTCCACAACGCCCCCGTGGCCATTCTGGGACGCTATGAATAAGCAAGTCGGCCCCTGCGTCTTGTGGTAGAAAGGATCTGCAGGTAAGAGTGCCTTGACCACGTCTGTGTGCCCGTTCTGGGAGGCTACATATAAACTGCATGCCCCGTGCTTGCTCCCCACGGTGACATCGGCCCCAGCTTTAAGAAGTATCTCCACCACCTTCGTGTGCCCTTCTTGTGAGGCAATCCACAAACTGCTGATACCTGCAATAAATGATTGGGGAAAACACGATATACAGAATTTTTTCTCCAGGTTTCACTTATTGTTAACTGAAAGTCATTGTTCTGAATTTATCTTTCTCGATGAAACTTTTGAGAGAGAGAGAGAGAGAGAGAGAGAGATTTAAAATCCCTAGGAAAGGATCGACAGGGTTTCAAACTATTTTTTATTTAAAAGACATAATGACGCAAAATATCTTTATCGGCATAATTTCAAAAATGACTTTGTAACTCAATTACCTATGAACACCTCTTACCATTTGCATTCACTGCATTTATATCGGCACCATTCTTCAGCAGTTCCCCAACAACGCCATCATGTCCCTCCTGAGCCGCAATCCACAGGCAAGAAGCACCGTCATCACGCCGACCATTTACGTCAGCACTTGCCTTCATCAGTGACGTCACAACGGCCACGTGACCGTGCTGGCACGCGATCCACAGGCAACTTGCACCGCTTTTATTGGCCAGGTTGCAGTTAGCCCCCGCAGCAATGAGAGTGTCGACGATGTCCAAGTGACCCTGTTCCGAAGCCTTCCACAGAGCGGAGATACCATTGCTCTTTTGACGGTTTACTCTTGCACCTACATGTACAAGAAAATGTGTTTTAAGAAAACAACATGCGTGTTCATATCAAATAGAACGGAATTAATTATTTCGAGAAAACTGAGGTAACTTAATTAATTATTTCAATAAAATCGAGATAGCAGACTTTGTAAAGTGGCCTTCATTTATCCAAATTTTGATGAAGAATTTCTAAATTTCTACGATGATGCAACAAAAAAACTTTTTCGGCCAACTTGTGCTTTTACTATAACTCTTATGATCCGAACCATTTTTTTTTTTTTTAGATACACCTTATTTCAACTCATACAGTAATATCACATCACTAGGATTGCATTAGTTTTGTGTGGATAACATAGACGTACAGATGCCAAGACTACCTCGGGACAGTTTTTAAACTCACCAGCCGCCAGCAGCTCCTTTACAACGCCCAGGTGACCTTCCGCAGATGCAACCATTAAGGGCGTCCACTGATACCCATCCGTGGCGTCCACGTCAACGCCATGCTTCAGAAATTTAGTGACAAACTGGAGGGCGCCCTTCTTGGCGGCGTGGACAATGGGACAGAACCCATCTTTCGTTGGCTGACCACCGATCTCCGGGAACTCTTTGTATTTGTCCACCAGAACAGCGATGTGTTGATGGTTGTTGTTTTGTATGGAAGACAGGAGGGTTTCGCGAACAGTGTCCAGGTCTTCCGTCATTTTTGTCCTGTCATTTGGGCCTGCAGTGGGAAGTGAAAGAATGTACGAAATAACGAGCGAATAAAGCAAAAAAAAACAAAACAATAAATGCATGAATGAATGAATAATAGAAACGAACGAAGAACGAAAGCAAGAATGAAAGAAAGAAAGAAAAAAAGAAAGAAAGAAATACGGTCTTGACCAAACTGAAAAGTAGGTATTTATTATGTGATAAATCAATTAATCACCTGACAAGTCGACTTTTATGATTAATAACGCCAACATATCATTAAATATATATATTTTACCACATATGCTGATTAATAGGTACATCAAAAATACACATAACAGAACTTGGTCAGCAGATAGTGGCATTTAAAAGAGTATGAGAACGCCTCTCTCGCGGATTGTTTGGCATAGACTGACATATACCTGCTGTGCAATTAATTTTCAATTTATCTCAATACAATTAATACTTTCCTCGCGATAACCCGGACATTGCCTTAACACCTTCAGTATTACCATGTGGACGCAGACAGAGTCTCTGTGACGTTAATAACTATATAGGTATAGTAGAATACAAAAAAGTGGTGATTATACGTTGGAAACAAGAGGCGTGTAAATCTGTTGGACTGATGCATTCAGCATTCAGAGTCCCCGCGGAGTTGGATCGATCTCCGTAGACCGATAATTTATATAGAAATGAGCCCTTAGAAACTAACATCTCTGCGCCTGATGCGCTGTCTATCCGAAAAAGAGACGCCTCCACACAATACGAGTATGCAACAGTTGACAACCATAGTACAATGAAGGTATCATTTTTCCAACCAAAAGGTGAAATATAGTCTTAAAAAGTCAGACATGTAATATTAGTCACAGAGACATATAAAATAAAATCATGACTAGACGAAAGAGATATTAAAAAGGCGAGGTCGTAGGTGAGGTACAGTACTATAGCGTAACGTTGACGTGATTTTTGGATCAAAAAGGCTCTAAAAGCGGAATCAGAGGCGACATATTACACCAACGCTTGAAGTAATAGTCATTCCAACATTACAGCTATCTCTCCATGACACCATATACACCCTTATCATCATAGCCATGTTTACTGAAGCTCGAGGGAGTTACGATGTAGGTCTGTATTACCTGAGCGGCAGCACATTGGCCCCACCCAAGAGACATACATGTAACCCCCCTCCTCGCGCCAACGGGGTCCTGCTTCCAGCCTCATTGAGTCATCTTTAATAGCTGTACATTAAAGTATAAGAAAAATTCCCCTTTACCCCCTCCACCCCCCCCCCCCCCCCAAGCACACACACTTCCAGTACACACGTACAAATACCCATTATCAAGTAAATGAGTATAATATTGATAAACGCTGATTACATATTCACTCACGAACTTTACAGCAGTGGAAAACTGAGGAGTTATAATCGATCTGTAAAAAATTACATGTTGTGGTATACAGTGTCACCTCGCACCAACCCCACCCGTGTTACATCTGCCGTAGACAGACCACCCCTATCAACTACGACTTAATAATCTCTCTCTCTTTCTCTCTCTCTCTCTCTCTCATTTCACCCTAGTTTTGTTACCTGGTCAGCGAAGACGTTCTCCACTCTTTAACATCAGCCCAAGTTGTGAAATACGTGCAGGTGTATGGCTGGCACACACGGACGTTAAGGGATTAACAGCAAGGTGCCGATCAATATTTAGTGCGTGTGTCAGGCCAAGCAGTTTCTGCTGCCTTTGTATTGACTCAATAGCTGGACAATTTGTGTATGAAAAGCCTTTACATAGTGACGCATACCGTATGCGAGGACAATCGTGTCGGTGTGTGAAAAGGAAATGTAGACCTAGAAGAACCAGGCATATATATATATATATATATGCCTAGAAGAACCAGGCATATATATATATATACGTATACCTTACGGGAAAAGAGGAAGAAATAGGTAAATTCATCACATCTTCGGGACAACGCACAGAAAATTTTAATAAAATCTGTTTTGCTCTGTCTACGGGTAGTTCACGTTTTAATGCAAACCATGTTATGTAAATTGCTGAGCGTTGTGGTAAATACATGGAGAGGGGCTAAGGTAGAGGGGAAGTGCGGGGGGGGCATTCAAGCGCCTAATGGTACTCAGAGCACTCTGCTAAAACGTTTTAATAAATAAAAAAAAAGAATTTAGGCGCGGTCTGAGTACATCATCCAGAATTTGGAATTTTCAGCTTATGGAAAAAAGGAGGAAAGGAATATACACGTACGCGTCTGTTTTCTCAAATTCACACGCTCCCTACTGGGCTGATATCAAATATTCATTCAACATTGTGGGTTTCGCATGTCGCGACTATATAAGAGACGCAATACGCAATAAATAAGAGATAATCATGTAATTAAAAATATCCGAACAATGTGAACGATAATAAATCGCTAGACGATATATGTATTCATTAGTAAGGGTTGGCCAGCATTACATAGTCTAACATGCGATCTTTTTTATTTATTCTATTGATTATTTATTTAATTTTTATTTATTTTTTTTTAAATCTTATTATAATTGATTAAATGGCATAAATATGACTTTGAACACAAACCATTTTTGGCAACTGTTCAGACACAGTGGCGTTGAGTATTTCGTGTATACAGATCACAAATAGGTCTACTGGTCACGCTTGAACAGCGGTATGACCACTGCTTACAGCGAGGTCCATTTCATATTGCCCGCGTGACAAGTTTTTCGACCCAGATCGCGATCAGAGAGTGGTAAGGCAGCCGCCTCTCCTGGGGGAGGGAGGGATCTTCTGGGCCCAGACCTATCAATTAGATTAAAGTAGGAAAGAAATTGCAGACGAGACGAGTTATAGATAAACAAAACAAAAATTAAATGCCACATGTACACGTAATCTGCTGAAATAAACTGTAGCGCACTTACAGGGAAGGCTCCAAGTCCTTGGGCCTGTACACGCAAATTTCATCGGTTTCTTGTACAGACTCCGCTGGTTGAATGGTTGGCATGTTGGCGAATACATCCTGCTAAAGCTTCTTCTTTTTATTATACTGACTGGTGATCTTTTTTCTTGTTCCCCTAAGTGATCCACAGATGTCCACAGAAACCCTTGGAGATGACGTCAGTCAGCCTGGGACAGGGGAGTGCTACTTCAAAATCTCCGCCGACACAATTGCTGCCAGTCTCATCTATCGCATTACAGGAACATCATTTACTGCGGGATTATCGTTTTAGCCGCGGAGTTGTCCCGCGAAGCATGAAAACAAATAGCATTGTTGATCATTTTACGATTAAAGCGAGCGTCTTTGTATAGCATCAAAAGCATCAGAAGGGTTCTTTTACAACACAAGAAAACACAGAAATGCCGGAAATTAAGATACAACATGTAGTTTCGTGTAGCAGTGAGGATAAAGTAAGTAGGAAATCTCTTCAGTGATTTATCTAATCGCAGCCCAGTTTTAGTCTAAGGCCTCATTCCCAATGACACTCCTCCTCCTGGCGTTGAGTAGAAATCAGAAAAAAACTTGTAATTATACGAATACGTTGGAAACAATTGCATAAGCATTCAGCCAAAGTCTCCGCGGAGTTGGATTGAACGACAATTTCATTGGAAATGAGACCTTAAAGTCCTGAGTGTATATAGTTATGCCTTGTATCACCCTAGCTACATGTACCAGTATTGGTGAGTGCTACTAGACAGAGGCAAGGGCAGTCTCAGTCAAATGATTACTCTGTGGACAGTTAATTTGTAAATGCATTGTGATTAAGTGCCCTGATTGACGTCTGAGTACCACACTTGCCCAGTGAAACATTTACCTGAATGATTTACCCCCTCTCCACCCCCTATATACCCCCAAGCAGACAAGTCTGTGATGACTACACTTATAACATCAAAAATATGTGCAAGTATTCATATTTGTCCTGTGTTCCAACTTAAATAATATATTAGTTATTATAATATTTGATTGCTTTTAGAACAACCCGGCAGAGAACCTGTTAAAACCTGAGGGCAAGGCCAAGTGGAAAAGTGCAGCCTCAGGTGAAAAGCAAGTGTCTGTGGTTCTACAGGTAAAGCAAGATGTGATTACTGAGCTTTACTATCTTAACAGAACTATATCAAGCCAATACAGTGAATCAATCTGATGTCTCACACATTGCAGTTAAAATTGAGGTTAACTTACAAGCTGTGAGATTGGCTCTTATGGTCATTTACTTTAATCACACAGTGTGACAATAGGTCATGATGTAAGCCATCTGGGTTTGACTGTACTCAGTACTAGTAAATTCAATCCAAAGTTTATTAAAAAAAGACAGATGATTGTTGTATTATACAGTATTTCTTTCTGCTCTTTTTCCCCAATTTTTTTGGAGAAATCCGGCCAAGATTACTACTGGCAGTCTGAGAGTAACAGCTAACATCAGATGTATGCTGCATTATTAAATGCTTATTTTACCATATTTCTAGTTTGAGAAATCTAGTCAAGTTCACCAGATAGATATCGGCAACGAGGGAGCAGCTTTCATTGAGGTCTTGGTGGGCAAGTCCACACAGACATCTGACCAGGATTACCAGGTGATCACTGATTGGAATGTTCTGATTTTAAGGATTTATGACTTAACAAATACAGTATCCGTAAAATTCACAATTTTACCCATTTAAAAGATGTACTCATTACCATACTTCTACTTCATGCCATGGTCAATTTAAACCAAATTGTTAACATGTATTAAGTTGGCCAAAAACAAGTTATTTATTTTACTTTTTTCCTATCATGAAAGATCTTAAAATAATCCTTATGAAAAAGTTAAAGATACGTCAAACTTTCTGTGGTTAAGTAAATGAGATTTTAGAAATCATTAGATTTGTCTATTTTTCCCATTCAGAACATCTGATCCCCTACAATTGATATTTTGCTATAATTTCATGTTCTATAACAATAAGGCAATGCACTCTCCTAAACTTAACTTTGGGGAGATATAGCAGTTAACAGTCTTTTTCCTTTTTGAACGAACCAAGGTCCTTGCTGTGAGAATGTAAAGATCAAATAAGTAACTTGTATTATTATGATTATTATTATTATTAATTTCAAATTTTTTAATTATTTTTTTGTGTTTGCAGGTGCTCCTGGTGGCCTCAAGTTTCCTCAGTCCTATAGAGAGTAGAAATGGCACCAACATGAACAGAGTGAGGATCTTCACTGCAGATAAGCTGTCCAAGGCAGTGGTGGAACAGAAGTGGGACAGGGTCAAGGTCGTCTGTACACAGCCTTTCAATAAGGTATGGTGATTACTTAATAAATTTGGAAAAAAATGAATTTGACTTCGTGACATTTTCCAAAATAATGTTTCTTAGTAAACTGCATTAAAATGTTGATTCAGAAGTTCTTAAAAGTAAGTTGGCCTCATGTCAGAAATTACTTTTTATGGAAAGGTAAAAATGATTTAACTTGTAAAGGAGCAATACTGGAAGTGATGATATATCATTTATGGTATAAAAAAACACTTGTTTGTTTATGGAACATGACACAGAGCTCAAAATTTACTCTAAATTGTTTTATTTGAAAGTTTCCTTGTTATTGCTGCTGTTCTTCAAAAATCAAAGAATGAATTAAAATTGAAATATAATTGATGAATTGATGACAAAAAATAAACAATTTGTGAATTTGAAAATTCAACAACAGAATGAGGCAAAAAAGTAAGACACTGGATTATTTGGATTTTTTTCAGGATTTATATTTACTTTAAAACCCCTTAAAATTTCATACAGAGCTTGGTGTAATTTACTGACTGATTTACTAAAATATGTATTAGAGACTGCTGTGTGTGACAGTTACAAGTATTTTTATTATTTCAGAATATACCTTATGGTCTGTCATTTATCAAGTTCCATTCTCCACCAGACAAAACATCACAAAATGCAACAAATGAGGTATGTGAATTCTATAGAGTTAAAATTTATCCTATAGTTATAATCTATTGTCTTCTTCTGTGATAGACGAAATTAATTTTAACCTTTAATCAGTGCAATTGCTCTGTAACATTGTAACTCATGGACTTTCATATATTAACTTAAAGTCTATTAACAAATCTAATTTTCAGATATAACCTCTGTTATTTAGTGTCTTTTTCTTAAATGGCAATACATTGTCTCATCCAAATCACCATTATAATCATTACTATGCTTGATGTTGGGTCTCCATTATATGAGTCAATTAAATCAACATTCTCAATTCTTGGCATTTTATTTATAAAAAGTAGAAATTGGACATTTTACCAAGACCATAGGCATAACATTTGACTGTTTTTGGGTATGCCCATGTCATTTGTTAATGATGCACATTAGTAAAAATAACATTGTCTACATCTCACATGTGTATTTTATTTGTTTTCAAATCTAAAAAGCTACTTACAATTCACTGTAACAGTCTGTGACATAAACACTGGTTCCACACAAAATGCCAGCACATCATAGCCGGCCCAATAAACTGAACAAATTTGATTTCTTCAGTTACTGGCCACTGCTTCTGCTTATGATCAATAGATTTTTAGATCCTGTTTCCAAAGGGATCAGTAGGATGAAATTTTTTAATTATTTTTTTCACAAACTGCTGTTATTTATCCATTTTAGGGTGGCTTGAAACTTGGTGCCTTCTCTCTGAAGACCACAGATGAGGATCAGTCGGTGTCAACTGGCAGTCTCTTTGCCAGCAGGAAACAAGAGCCAGAGCCACTCACTGGTATGTACAGGGCAAAGCTATATAACTGAGAATTTTACATGTTTGTAATTTAAGGCACAGTTACACTCCATTTGTGACATCCCAATTTAGTGCAGTACAGACCACAGACAGTTCCAGGGTTTTGCTCCGCAAATCTGTTCCATATAAGACTATTAAGTCTTGTTCCTTAGACCCTAATTTGATAGAGGGAGGCAAGACCTTTTGATTAAAAAGTCATTATAATTGTTTTTTGTGCATGACACTACTACTATTTATGACAGTCTATTGCAAGTGAGTGTTGTTTATTGCCACTAGGTGCCGCTGCAGTCAGGGCGGCCTCCAAACTCTCTTCAGAGCAGTTAGAAAGCAGAGAAAAAGAGAAGAATGGACAAACTGTGGTAAACATATAATTGTTTCTGTGAAAATGATTTATGAATTAAACATATGATAAGTTTTATAATAGAGAATCTGTTAATGTTGCTTGTTGACAGTGGTCATTGGAATTTAACTGAAAACTATCATTAGTGTAGTTGTTTTCTACACCTTAACGCGGTACATAGCATTAGATTTTGAAAAATGGTAAGACTGCTATCCACTAAATGCAGGGCCAACTGCCACTTGGTGAGCACAAAATGCACTGCTGCCATCTATGACTATTTATTTTAGACCCCAGCTAAGAGAAAACATGAAGACTCTCACAGTGATAAACCTTCAGTACCAACGAAAAAACCTGTTGTGAAAAAACCTGAGGCAGCAACATCAAGGCGAAGAAATTCAGACAGTGACACACCACCACCACCAAAGAAGAAGAAAAGTACTTTGTTTTAACTTGTTTGGTGAATAGGCATGAGACTTATGTTTTGGTTTTATTTTCCTAGTTCATTTCCACAAATAACCATTCTTCCTTGCAACTACAAATGTTTATAGTGCATAAAATGTTGTGAAAAAGAGTAACTTGTAGCAGGGATACTTGAAAGCATAAATAAGTTTCTTATGCTTGGAGTATGTTAAAAGTTTGGGCATTAAAGATATTTGTGTGAAGTTTCATGGAAATTATAACTGATACATTTTGTAGCTTGTTAATAGTACAAGAATTGTTTTCCTCCTAATCAGCCCAACCTGCTGCTGTGAAAAAGCCCAAGCCATTCAGAGAGTTGATGAAGGGTGTGGTATTTGTGATGAGTGGCTATCAGAACCCCCAGCGAGGAGAACTCCGGGATAAAGCCATAGAGATGGGGGCCCAGTACAGACCAGACTGGGGGAGGGGGTGTACACACTTAATGTAAGTACCAAACTGGAGGAGGGAGTAAGCACACCTCATGTAAATACCAGAGAGGAAGAGGGGGGGGGTTACATTCAAAATGTGAGTTTGTGAGTCATTGTAAGTAAAATGGTTAACTGGCTAAGATTCTCGCAAGAATCTGCTTAAAATACCAATTCTCTTGAAGTCTTTATTAAACAAAGTCCTGGAGTTCTGGTTATAGCACACTGTTCTTGGTTCTAATGGGTCAGTTATCAACACAGCCCATGTCACTCAAACTCTTTCACGTTGAATATATTTTTGGTTTTGTACTTCAGATGTGCTTTTTCCAATACTCCAAAATTCCAGCAGGTGGATGGGAAGGGCTGTATTGTCAGTCACCAGTGGATCAAGGACAGTCACAGGAATAAGAAACTGATGAACTGGAAAGAGTATGTATTCCCTCTCTTGTCATTATATTTTTAATATAATTAATATGATTTATTAATATAATTTTTAAAAAGAAAAAAATTGAAAACTGTCTCATTTCATCCTGGGTATTTGTCATATATGCATTTATGGTTTAATTCAAAAGAATCCAAGCCAGAAATGCACAAATGACAACTACCCTGGAATCTTTTTAACTCCAACATCTTGATGTCTGTCTGGTAACTTTATTTTGTACCAATGATGCCTCATGTTTTTCACTAAAACATGGCTGTTCTCTGCCTTATGTTCTATGCTCTCTTTTCCTAAGTAAGGTTTCTTATTCTTGTGTACTCCAGCTATAAAGTGAGAGGGTCCAAAACTCCCCCTGGACTTCAAGATGCAGGGAGCTCTGGATCAGAATACTCCCCAAGTGAGGAGGAGGAGGAAGATGTTGAGGAGGAGGACGAATGGGAACCTAAGAAAAAAACAAAACCACAACCTAAGCAGGTCACACCAAAGACAACCCAATCTAAGAAGAAAAACGACAAGGAAGAGGAAGAAGATGAGGAAGAGGAGGAGGAATGGGATCCAAAAAAGAGGACAAAAGCTCCATCCAAGAAGGAGAGTCCAAGGAAGCCAAGCCCCGTGAAAGATAGTAAACAAAATGAAGAGGAGGAAGATGAGGATGAGGAGTGGGATCCAAAGAAAAGATCAAAACCTCAGCCTAAGAAGGTGGAAGGTAATGAAAAATGTCATGGAAAATATATATTGTGATCTGATAAGAGGTCTTCTACATGATTTATGCCTTGTTTAATGTATATGTGTGTCTTGCATCCCATTTATGGTCATCATTGAGGCTTTTTAATTTGCTTTTCACTTTACTTGCTTTATCTTTATCTGGCTGTTTTAAATTTTAGTAATATTGTGTTACAATATAGTGTCAGAAAGTTTGATTATTTAGATAATAAATATAAATAGATAAGTTATGAAAATAATATTTTAAGGAGCAATGAAATTTATGAAATGTGTTATATAAGAAAATTTTATTATTATAAGTATTATAATTGTAAGTCATTATATTATTCACTAGCCTCCCCAAAGAAGAAGATCCCTGATCCCAGCCCAGTGAAACCTACCGCCTCCCCCAAACATTCCAATGACAGTGGAGATGACACTGACGCCTATGATGCTGCCACTGACGTTGGCTCCGATTCTGAAGATACGGAAGATGAAATAAGAAGGTGAAATATTTTATTGCATAGGTCATTACACACAGAAGAAATTATTTGATTGTTTTTTGAATAAGTGTATCATTGAGTTGGCAAACTTGATTTCTAAATGGTATGAAGACTTGAACACCTATGAATTTTTGTTGCATGCAGTGCATTCTGGGTTAACATTAGTAGCTAAACTATTCACCAAATTAAAAAAGAATCTTGTCTAAAGACATGCTTAAGACACTGTCTCGTAAGTAAGTTACACTTTATTATTATTACTGTAATAATAACTGTTATTAATATTATTGTTATTACTGTTTGTAACCAAATGCACCACAGAAATAGCGACTGTACAAATGATTTTTTTCCTGTGGTAGAATAAAAGAGGAACAGTTGAGAGACAAAGGAGAAGGAAAGTCTTCTAGTAAAGATGGTGGCTCAGGGGACTTGCCTGACCTGCCTGATTTCTTCTCTGGAAAACATTTCTTTTTGTATGGAGACTTCTCTGCTACTGAAAGAAGGACAATATTCAGATACATAACAGCATTTGATGGGTAGGTGGTAGTAGTGATGGTAGTGTTGGTGGTGATGGAGATTGTAAAGCAGCTAAGAATTTTAAGACTTAGAACTATAAAAATACACATTTTCTATTTATTTGTAAATTTAAAGATTATTGTGTGAATATTCAGAATATTTAGTGCACCAATTTAACCAAGCATTCATGTGGTCCTATTTTATAATATTTATATTGTTTTAATGATTTTATATATGATTTAAGATATTGTGTTGGAGTAAACCACAGTTTCAAGTTAGGCAAGTTTCATTAAGTTTCAGCTTATACCAAAGCAAAAATCCATTCTACAAGCTTTGTTTTAAAATCGAAACCGTTGTATACGGTGACAAGTTATGTGAAATCCACTGCTTATCAAACTTTTCTCTTCAGAGAATTGGAAGATTACATGGATGACAAGGTGACCTTTGTGATCACAAACTCCGACTGGGATGATAAATTTGACCAGGTCAGTTAATACTCTGTGGTCGGGTAAGAAAACAAACCTCATGGTGTTACAGATTATGACACAAATTGTCCCATGTAGATAAATTGACATAGATGATCTGTTGATGTTAGTATTTCTTTATGTCAAATAAGTTCATCTCTATGGTAAGCTGTCAAAATATTTATATTTCTTTTTTTTTTTTTTTTCGTGAAAATAAAACTTTTTCTCAGGAAATGTGTCATTATGACCAGTGTAGCTGGAAAATTCACACAGGCATAACTATAAGAAACAATGACATCAACAACAATGACATCAGCAAGAAGGTTTGATATCACTACGCTTTTCATTTCAGTGATTTTTCTCCATTGTAAAAGAGATACCTGTGTTAATGTTTCTCTGACCAAATATACATTTTTTTTTCTGTTATAGGCATTATCGGAAAACACCAATTTGATCTTTGTGAGGCCAAAGTGGATCTTCGCCTGTCACGATAAGAACAAGCTGTTGCCATATCAACCGTACATTGTGGTTCCTGCATCATGAAAACTCTCATGGCGAGAGTAGGGATTTGCAATATTAACAGATCTTAGTACTGGCTGTTGCCATATCCACCGTACATTCTGGTTCCTAGGTCATGAAAAATGTCATGGCGAGACCAGCGTTATGCAACGTTAACAGATCTTAATACTGGCCCGATTCCAGAGTAAATTTGTTATGTTACTGGTCATGGTATTACTCTCTACCAGGGCTGCAGAGAAATTTTTTCACTAGATTTGCAAAAATATTCTTCTGGCTGCTTCTGTGGACATTGCTATCCAGTCCAGCAAGAATATATGAACAGAATTTCAGAAATTATGCTGGGATGAAAGCAGTCTGATGAAAAGAGAATTATGTGAAAGAAACGCGGGCTGTGAATTCAATGTTCTATCCTCCTGTAGGAAATGGTCAAAAGTATAAAGATGATTGAAAATATTTTTTTTTTTTCTAAAGAACCCTGCCACATAGACAATTAAAGAAAAGGGTAAAAGCCCATTGCTTACAAGATGTTTTACAAAAAATAATTATGAACTATTGTTTTTATAATGATAACTTTTTTATGTAGAAATGGTGGACACCATTGTGTAGTTACATCTCTTATTGTACTTTTTATAGAGTCTGTTTAATATTTGTCACAATATTGAAAATTTAAAAATAAGAGAAATGATAACCTCAACCATTTGTAAACTTTGGAACATCCTGATAATTTCGTTCTGCGTGTAATGGATTCACTGTGGTGAAGAGAAACATATCTGGTAAATACCAATGTCGTTATTATAAACACTTAGCCAAATGCTATCGACCATAATCTGTCATGAGTTAAGTCAGCGTTCCAGCAAGGTGACGTCCACTCTACACAGCCCTCTTCCAACTCTGTGGGTGCAGCAGACGACCCTGTTCATTCCGAGGAAAATACTACGGTCACCCTCATTGGCCATTCCATCAAAAAGGTAGTCACGAGGAATCACGGTGGTTCCCTGAAAGAAATAAGTGATCATTTTGCTAAAAACCATTCAAATTTCTCGACATTGCGTCCGTTTGTCGACCTGCAGTCAGTCCACAAAATTGAAGTGTTTCTTGTATTAGCCAAAATGACGTTTCTTTGAAATTAATTAATCGTCGAATTGTTTGGCATATTACCGTACCCACCAAATTAACCGAGGATGGTCTGATGCTTACCTTGGTACCTGCGTGATTATCCCACGTCACCTTTGACCGTTCTACAGTCAGGGACACCACCCCGTTGGGCTGTATAAACCCCTTGATGGCCTGGTGAAGCAGGCTGTTTCCCGGCGCGGCGTACAGACCACGCCCTTGCTCCGGACTGAAGCTCATGTAGACGTACAGGCCGGAATCCACAACTTGGACATCTGAGCCAACACCACCTAGTCGTTAATGTGGGGAAAAAATCTTTACTTTATTTCTAATTTAAATGTACAAATCCAAATCATAACTTGGTGTCTCTTTTTATTTTATGAGAATGTTACTGATCCATAATTATTCTGTATATATCTAGACGTGAGCTTTTTCGGCGGAAACGCAGAATTCCGCGTTTTTTTTTTTCAATTCTGATGATTCCTGAGATTCGTCTTGTCTGAGATTCGATAAATGTTCAGGCTTTTTTTTTTTAACCTGGGCTCATGTCTGTATATCACTCGAATTCCTAGGACAGTCAGTGGTGTCTTACCAAAGCCGTTGCTCCCGTGGTCTTCGGATACTGTAAACACATGACCTCGCGCTTGCTTGTTAAAATACATGACGAAACGAACTTTGGTGTAGTTCGTTCCCTTAAAATTGACCTGGATTTTAGAAAAATAATGAGAAGAAACAGATCATCTAAAAAAAAAAAAAACAAGTCAATGTCTTAACATGTCTTAAGAATTGAAAGCGTTTTTTAACTCCATGAACAGTTTTCAACATCACTGTTCACAGATCTAATAAATCCATTTCTTCAACTGAAGATCATTAAATTGCATTATGAACTTTTTTTTGCCTGTGAATGTTTCCCCTTACCTGTAATACCGCTGTGTAACTACAAGAGGTATTGTACAGTCTCCGTAAGGGATGATAAAGGACCACGTGAGCATCAGTGCTGTTGAAGTTGCCTTTATTTAGATCAACAGATGCGGTCGCAGGACCTTAAAATGTCAATTAATTAAGTCGCGAGAAAAAAGATAATCATATACTAACAGTGCTCTTAAGCGAATTTTGTTTTTAAACGTTGTTGACCTTGATATTTGACCATTGAACCCTTTCTATATAACTATTCTCCGGAATTTAACTTTAAGTGCCCAACGAGTACTAATTTTTTTACCCTGCAAGTTTCCATTTTTAGAAATGTCAAAATGTTTTTTTTAACTGACCAAGTGAAGAACATAACAATATATTATTGTAAGTAAGTTAAATTAATGCGAGACATTTAAAAATTATGAAACAATGGACCTATTTTCAAAAAAAAAAAATATTGATCATTGCGTTAATTTTAAAAGTCCATACGAATATTCACTAAAGTAAATACTAAATTTGGAGAAATTTTGAAGGCACAGAATGATCGTTGGACCTTTTTAGAGCAAAAATTCAATTTACATTGGAAAATTCAACACTTTTTCCTGATTCACCAATCTAGGCCACACAGAGGCTAAAATTTTTCGCGAGTGACGATGAAATATAGAAATTAAGAATTCGAAGATTAGTTTACAGATCTTAATTTTTTTTCGACAATTTTGGATGGGGTGTACCTTGGTGGCAGTGTAAAAATTGCTGAAATTTCAAGGATTTTTTTATATAGAGGTGTATGCCATTTTTATTTTATCTTGATTCTAGATCTATGACATCTGTTTGAGTCATATAGCTCACCTGTTGAGTTCAGCCTTTCTCCATGATAGACAGACCACGTGTCGGTGTCGGGTTGGCTGTGCTCTAGAAGAAATTGGTTTACAAGGGATGGTATATATACTTTAAAAGAGTAAGTTACATATGTGATAATGTATGTTTTGAAAAATATTATATACTATCAAGTTGTCTGGCGTTTTTCCTGAGATAGGTTTCTGGAGCCTGCATTTAATGCACAGCAGCTTATGTTATAAGAATGTCTTTGATATCCCCGTTTTGGTTAGAAATCATTTTTGAGGATGTGTGAGAAGTTTACTTGGGAGTATTAAAGCTCATTAAACATGGCATGGCTGATTCTGTGTCTGCTTATTATTATTATCTATTACCAATATGTTTAAACACTATGAATACCTTACAAATCAATGTCGGTGAAAATACGAGAGAAATAGAGGGGTGGACAGGCAAATCTTATTATCTGCCAAAAAAACGATGCAAATAAAAATGCAAAAGCAAAGCTTGTGGCGACAGAAAATGTTTTAAAAACCAACCTTTATCAACCAATGAAACCGTTCGAAGTGAATTAAAAAGCACAATGACAGTGCAGACTATGACCCCACCAAGAAATCCAGTCCCGCCAAAAATCACCATGATTCCGACGTCATCGTATTTAGATCGAATTCTTGAAAGCCGGGCTCTTCTTTTTCCGCTCACGTCCATTGTGATGTAATATTAGTATAAACCACTTAGCTTAACAGCCCAATATATAACACAATGTTACGACACGTGCGTCTGTCACGGCCAATTGATTATAGGTTAAATTTTTAACAATATGAAGATCATGGAAGCTATCTACTATGTTCCCTATAGTATTTGAAGCTCCAAGTTGTGAATGAATTTTTCTGAGAGTTGAAATGCGCTATTCATAGTTGCACATAAAGTGCTCTCATGCGTGAAACTTTTTTTTTTCGTTTCAAAATAGAGACATTATTTTAATAATATCTCTATCAGCAAGGTGTTGTGACCTAAAGTAATTGGATTTTCATCTGTTATTCTAGGTCGATTCATAAGGCAGTGCAAGCTAATCTCCAAGAAGAGACCTCGTTATCGAAATGGTTTATATTGCATAAATCTACTTATCTTATGTTGGGAGGGGGAGTAAGCCCTTCATTTCTGGACAAGGGATATTAGACAGCTAAGACTGAATATCGTAAGTTATATTTAAACATTGTAAGTTTATTTCACATTAATGTAAGCCATAAAGGTGCCCTTGTTTTTTATTATGAGCACAAAATACATGCCCCTCACAAAATATGAGAAATGGAGAAAGCAGTTCTATTTAAATCATTGACAACGCGTAAACAATGGCCAACAGTAAACAGTTCTGAGCGAGAGAACACAGTTCGACCGTTTCTAAAGGCCAATGTTTTGGAATTACCGAGATACCGAGGATGAACAGATTTACTTTAGCTATCAATCTCAACTGTGAGCTCCACACAGCCGATCTCATTGCCGTTCTGCTCCAGCATCTTAATCTTTCCCCAGTAGGTACCCTGAAAACAAAGAAACGGGGTGTTTTAGGTGCCGTTCACAATGAGCTTTGTCGACCTGGGCTCCGTAACTCGAAAGCATCGCGAATTGCGATCGAGCGCAAGCGTCTCTATTCCATAACTCGGGATTTACTCGCCCCATATAATAGCCTCGAAATAAAAGGTGATAGCGCTATCGCTATTCGCGATGCTTTCGAGTTAATGACGAGCGACGGCCCAGGACGCAGTGGCGGGTTTAGGTGGGGTGTAAGGGGGGTTTGCAAAATAATCGACATAAGTTTTCATGAGTTTACATCATTTTACAAGTTTACGGAATTTATTGAAATACAATCTGTAAACCCCCGCAGGTTTCAGAGAAAGACATGCTACAATAAAAAAAAAATAAAAAAAAATAAATAAAAAGCAGCTACTAGAGAGCTAGATGGCTAGAAACAATACAAATCGAAAGCGACCATTTAAAATAGAGGTACCAGACGAATGTACTTACGTCGGCTAGCCATCCAAGCCCAGTAGGCAGAGCGCCTACGGTGAACTGCTGGTTGTTCATGGAGATACGTCCTTTTGGGTATGGGCAAGTGCAGGGGATGTTGTGATTTGCCAGCTCTGGTGGACACTTACTAGGGGCCTTCCACTGTGCAGCCCAGTCACAGATGCCATCGTAGGTGCTTTAAACGAAAAAAAAGTTGAATTGATTGTAAAGAGTGCAAATCCCCGACCGGATCGGTTCGCTCTAAGTTTCAGAGTACCGACGGAGACACTCCTCGCCCTAAGTAGAGAGTACCGAGACGTAAACAAAATTTAGCAATATCGCCGAAGCAAAAAAAAAAAATGGTGGACAAGGTTCCAAATCACTCAAATATTTCAATCAGCCAATGTAACGACACCAATTGCAACTTCGAAGGTTAAAACACCACTGTGACAGATAAACAGCTGCGTCTCCAAGGCCAAAAATCTTACACAAAGGTGAGATATCGTGACCCAAACTGAAGAGCAGCGCGGGAAAGAGGCAGGTGGTGTGGTCATGACACCAGATCCTACCGTCACGAGTCACGACCTGGCCAGTTAACCGGTGCGCCAATGGAACTGTTCACAGCAGTACCAACTAAAACGGATTTAGTTCCAAAGCTGGACAACGTGCGTTGGACATTTAAATAATCTTTGTTCATTTTCCTGTATTGTCAAAACGTTTTTTTCTTTTTACATCTCGGCCGATATGATCAATTTGTTCAATTTTGATGTATAATCGTTATATAATGAATTGTGTTTCATAAATGGCCTGTTTGCCAAAATATTCCATCTTAAGATAATAAACCAGTCTACAAAATTCAAGACAGAGAAAAAGATTATAAAGCACTCCATCGCTGGCGCTTTCAACAAAACGCACAAAAACCGATTAAAAGGGGGAAGAACATAGAATCCAGAAAACTATTTTTAATTTGCATTGAAATAACTTGAAACAGGACCCATGAGTGAAGAATTGAACTTAAAAAATTAAGATAAATCACTTGACTTCACAACTATATAAAAACAAGCTACCCGTTTCCAACGATACTCACAACCCCTTGAGGTAAGAAGATGACATATTATCAGAAATGAACTAGAGAGAGAGAGAGAGAGAGAGAGAGAGAGAGTGAAAAGTAATAGAGGAGAGAACGCGTGAGGTTCAGCTCTATAAACGCCTATCACTTTCAAAAATAAACTTACCAAGATCCATAGCCAAAGAGACAGGGGATGGGGACCCAGAAAAACGTCACTTTGCGCTGAAGCTCAAGCTTCACCTTCAGGGGCCCGTTGATAGTTTTGGTAACATCGGCGTCAAAGCTTACGCCGAAAGTTCCTGGCACAGGGACTGGGTGTCTTGTTGGCTTGAATGTTTCGAATCGAAAACCGGGTTTGCCGCCGCCTGAAGAAAGAGGGATTACGAGACGGCATTCCAAGCGTAAAAAAAGGCGCCAAACGTTTCATTTAAAAGCAGACGATCATCTCGTTTACCTTATATCCATTGTCAAATCCACTTTTTCCACCCGTTCAAAATACTGAACCTAAAAGGTTTTCCAGATGCCCTTTTGATTTCATTCAGAGTCAAGTAAATTGCCAACACATCACAGAATGGCGTTCGTTGCGCAATGCTGAATTTCGATAAATTTTGTAAAATTGTGCTGCTAAAATGTTTTCTATATAGCATTAAGTCACAGAGAGTTAAAGCCGAAGTCCAAAACGTCAATTTGAAGGATTATTCAACTTTTATATGAATTAAGTAATTTATGTCATTGATTACACATAATAACAAATAATGTTTTGTTATTATGTGTTATCAATGACATAAATTACTTAATTCGTGGCGACCGTTATTTTATTATTTTAACATATTGTCCGAGGCGATCTACTTACTGCAGTCTTTAAACTCAAAGCCAGCCATACACCCAGCCACAAGGGCTAAGAAACACAGGAGAACCTTCATGTCGATCGATGTGCTTTCCAGTACAAGCGGTGTGCCTTCTAGTACCGTAGTGGGAATGAAGTGCCCAGTTTTATTGGAACAAATGCTATCACATATTACACAACAGACAAACGTGGAACAGACTAGGAACGCGCCTGGTTCGATCTTTTTGGCTTAATATTCTAGTGCATTGCCATATGTGCATAAACGCAAAACTTTTAAAAATTTAAACTCTGGCCGCCACGAATTGAAATGCGCGACAACCATTACTGCTATTAACTCATGTACTGTATTGTTGCTGCTAAAATATTTTGTAACTGACATTGATCGTAATGGCGTTCACTTTAAAACGTCTTAACGCTGTGCGATTATATTCCTCCACACCCACACATGATCAAGCCCAAGTAGTGTTAAAATCGGCGTTCAGACGATTACTTTTCTAAACTGGAAACCGATCCTGCTTAAGTATTCAACGACAAGATTGCACCCTTCCAAACGGGCACCTCTTAAATTTAGTCTTGTCTTGTGACTCGATCCAGACTGGTATCCTAGAATTATTTTGTCTGAGCGGCCTATGCAGCCATACCTTTAAAGGATGTACAGAGATTCGCTGCAAGTTTAGTACCGCTTCGAGGATAAGATGTTATTTAATGAGTATTTGCGTGTAAATGGGGCCATCAAAAATAATAAGACTCGTGTTCATCACATACATCTCCCAAAGCAGCAGGTTAATCTTTGCACTTCAAAACAATTAAGATGTTCCTTTTACAGTACTCAAACACAATATCACGAAATTTTTGGAAATCTTAGTTTTGGGAATTGACTCTGCGTTGATTCAATGAAATAGCATTCGCCAGTTATGTGATTTTTCCGCTGCTCTGTGTAATGTATCGATACAGTTACATGTGTAAGATATCCTATTGTTAAAATTGTTCATTGATGAAAAACATCCAACACTTAATTTCGTAGAGGGTTGTCGTCAACCCTGTACCAAAGTCACAGATTGATTTTTCACTCGATATTCACAGATATGTCTCTGGCTAATTCATGTCACGATTCTCTGCTTTTGGCAGTGGTCGTCAATAAAGACAGATTCAAGAGGTGGCTTGATGGGGCACGTACCCCCTTCCCTTAGCTTTGGCGGTACTTCACTCGATATTTTCCTCATGCCCCATCCTAAAGACAGCATAACAAGCGAAACGAAAAAAAAATGGTCCCATTCCTATGGTCTGCATCTCATCATAAAATTTCCTCGTGTATTATTCCATACTTGTCGGGCAAAGCAATACCAAAATATTTTATCCCCCATCCGGTAGGGAATAAAACATTTTGGCCTGGCTTTGCCCGACAAATATTGGCTCACGGGGGTGGAAAGGGCAAAGAGCACGCAAAGCGGATAGAATCAGAAGAAAAACGTATGCTTATTATATCAAAGAATGGAACTACGATAAACGCTACAGAAAAAGAGTCACAACCTGTCAATTCATTTTAACAGAATGTGCGTTAGGATCAGACGTTAATATCTACGGGCCTCTGTTATTTATATAAGCCGGATCATCCGGGACGTGCGGCTGGCTACAGTTCCACCTGGTAGTTTCCCAGATCGCCGTAGGTTACGCTATTTAAAATCATGTTTTAAGTGACGTTCACATGAGGGGAAACGAGTATTTGCGTGTAAATTGGACCATCGAAAATAATAAAACTCATGTTCATCACTTATATCTCCAAAAGCAAGAGGTTTATCTTTGCACTTCAAAACAATTAAAATGTTCCTTTTACAGTGTTCAAACACAAACAATAAATTTAATAAAATTTTCGGAACTCTCTTACTTTTTGGAATTGACACTGCGTTGATTCAGTGAAATAGTGTTCGTCAGCTTTGTGGTGTTGATAGGTTAGTATTGCACTTTACAATGAAATACTATACAATACAAGATGTGTCATCAAAAGAGAACATCGTCACCTACTTCTCTGAGGATCAGTGGCAAACACGCACAAAAGTAGACATACGTACAAAATGTTCCATCGAAGTTATGTGCAAAATCAGAGCTTTAGCTATCAGATTTTTTTCCTACAACGCCCGCTTAAAATTGAAAATAGGCCCTATTTCGTTGATTTCACATAGTGTGGGGGGAGCTGTGCGCAAAATGTAAAAGCTTTAGCTACCAGATTTTTTCCTACTATGCCCGATGAAGTTTGAAATAAGTCCGATTTCGTCAATTTAATGAAGGGTAACTTTATCCAAATATATATGAGATCTTTATAGTCGGTCTGTTGCCAATTGGGCATAGCATGTAAACAACGGGATAAATCGATTGTTCAGTTGTACATATTCGTTAATTAAAAAAGTACGTAACACGTGCCGTCCAGCGGACCTTTATAATGCACACAAATTCGATTGTGTTTGGTGATCCCATACGCTCTCCTCTAAAGCCTCGGCGTGGCAGGTCCTGACTTATGCCCCCTTTACGTACGGCGTCCTTTCTGCGTCCTTTGTTCGACCATGAAACTGGCGTCGCTGTGGTCTTAGAAAGGAGGCACAAGCATCGCTTTGGTTGCAGAGTGAATGCTCAATGATTGGCCAGTTGTCGGCACGTAAAAGTATTATTTTTTTTACTCTCAAACGGGACCGTCATACGGAACGCAGAAAGGACGCCGTCCGGTGCAAACGGGAGTTTACTTTGGAAGCAGTCCTTTTTCTTAGACATCGACTAGATTTAAAGGGAAGCTCCACAGGATTTACCGGCATATATGCATTTTCCAGAGGAAATAAACAATTTTCTCGTACTCACAAATCATTTATCTATCCCTTTCTGCACTTGGATTCGGCCATTGGTTGAATTTATAAAGGTTGATTTATTTTAAAATGACTGGCAGGCCATTATAACCAGCGACCATCTTCCTAAACTCCGATGAAAATATAAACATCAGATACGTTCTAGAAAGAAATTATTGAAGGGGTTTAATGGTTTTTAAGGTGTCTGTAAGGTTTTATAAGGAGCTGCGGATGGCCAAAATATAAGCATAAGGGGGATTTCCAAACCCATGGAGTGTACCTTTAATAGAGGATCCCATTGGGGGGGGGGGGGGGGGATAGTGATCACAGTTCACGGAGAAATAAAATCATCAATTCACAAATCACTGTAAATAAAACTTTATTCATATCTTTATGATAATACGAGTTGAAAATCCTGAAAAACATTAATCACCGGGTACCATGACTTTGTTTCACGATGGGCGAAGAATAAAATGTCGCATTTACGAGTCACGGCAAAGGGGTGCTTCACAGATCACGCTAAATAAAATGGACGTTTTGTGCATCTCGGGAAATAAAAAGTGGCCTTCGCGAGTAACGAAAATACCCAATGGGATCCTTACTAAGTTAATGATACGCCTATCCTCACCAGGTAGCTTCCTCCTCAATGCGTATTTAAAGAGAGCCCTGGTGAATCGTATTAATTAGAGGGGGATTATAATGTAAAAATTTGGGCCTTTAGTGGTCTCTTGTGAGGAAAATATTGAAAACGGGATCGAAATCTGCAGGAATCTCTTCTTGCTGATCATTTGTCTTTGATAAGCCCTATCTTAAAATGAGTTGATTTTTTTTCTGATATCTGTTTGCATTCGCATACATCCAAACAATAATGTACAATGCATTACTTATATGTAATTGATTCTTCATGAAATAATGGAAATTACAAAACAAAAACTTTTGATGAAGTACAAAATTTTACATTGTCACTTCAAGACATAAAATTTCTCTTTCATAAAACTTTGGAAAGTTTTCATAAGTTTGCAATCGTGCGCTGTCATAATTTCGATATCCAAGCAAGCTATAGGCCTACACGTAGGCCTACAAATTGACCAAAATGGCTTGATCATCAGAGAACTGGTTATTCCCTTGTTTAGCGCTTACCCGCCAAAAAAAGGGGAGTTGGTTTTACATAAAATAATTAATGCAGGCCTGGTGTGTTTTTCCATTGGTCTGCATCCTTTCCCCGTCGCTCAATGAATGTGTTTAATCAAGTTCACATTTTGCGGAGTGACCACCCAAGGTCGCCCCAGACGGCGACGACCAGTTCCCGCGCACCTTCTGACCTCATTCAGCTCAGGAATGCGAGCAAGCGTTGTCAACCAATCAAATCAACTTCCGGTTAAGACACGTGAGGAATTTTGGAAGCGACGTGCAGGCGAAAAAGTTGATAATCAGAAGAAAATATTAAAGAAAAAATAGTGGAATTGCACCAAAAGTTTCAAAACTTTGCTGTTGTGTGCAAACGATGTTTATTATGCAATTGGTTGCGATTTTAAATCAAGGTAAGTCGTAAGACGCTCGAAAAACTTCATTTAATATCCTCTTTAAAAGTTTCATTGATGCCCTGGAAGCCATTGCGGTTTGGATTTTAATTTTTAATGGCGACTGAGATTTAAAAGGATTTCGCTTTAGAGGACACACATCACACTATTCTTGATGTCAACATCTTGATATGAGTTGCAGCACCTGTGTTTTGGAGGAAAATACCTACCAGAAGTATGTTTCTGAATGAAAAACTGAGATTTAAGGGTCTGAAAACGCAATCTGTGCAGCACAGCCCTTTGTCTACTACCTGTTGCTGAGGGGGGCGAATGGCCAACTTTCTTTGTCTGCTTGTTGTGCAGCGTGGTCTGCTCGGTGGAGAACAAAGAAATAAATTCATATCTCATTTACTATGCCGTTTAAAGCTTGTTTTGTATTTCTTCATTACTTAAAGTTTACCTGAATTAAAATTTGATTTTTAAAATGTTTATTGAAATAAAGTTCTAATGGGACTGATTATAGATCTGAATGAAATGTTGTGATAACAGGTGATAATTTGTGTGTGCATACATCAGTACAAGCGTGTGTATGTATTTATGAATGCCTTATGGCATGCTGTTTTTTTATATTATTTTTATTATAATATAAAGTTTGCTTTACTAATTTGATTCTAATTCTTACTTAGACAAAAGTTGTTTTGCGTCCAAGTTTTTGTGCCTCATGACTTTTGACAAATAATGATAAAACTGTTTTTAATTCATTTAAAATCAGGACACTATTTTACGTGAAGTTAAATGCATATTAAAGCAAAATATCATCATGAAATTGAGACCATAGGGTTTTGGCATTGTCATCTGTGCAAACTCAGTTCAAGAAGTTATAACTTCTTGCTCAGTTTTTGTGGCACATTTGCCAGTAAACTGCAGGTCCCTTTGATTTCCTTTGGTAACAAAAAACGATTTTGTGCCCTCCTTTCCACACCCTCTTCATTATTGGCGCGTGAATACCGTCACTGAAAAGAAAATAGAAGGTACTTATTTTTAACAACAAATGGTACTTCTTGCCTATGATAATTTATTGGAGTAGTGATAAAGTCAAAGATGTATTTTGTTTAGAAAAAAAAGGCGCATAGAAATTTTGATGTCTTTAACTTCCTTAAACTGTTTTTAATTAGTTTCTGTTCATATCTTAGCGATATAACATTCTTGTAAAAATTGACGTTATACCCTTGCTGAGTAGTTGCATTGTAAAGCGAAGTGAAACAAAGGGGAAGGATTATCCATACAATTGATCACATTGCTGAAACCCAAGGAATAAAAAGATGGACTGAAAACACGTTTCTGAATAATTTTGAGTTAGGAATATAGAATAGTGGTAGTTAACCAGTTCCAGGAAATAAGGCAGAAAATTTGTCTTATTTCAGTGCCTGAACCCCCTTGAAAGTTTCCTAAACACAATTTTGCACCAATTAAAACTTTTTCTCCAGAAAAAAAGGCAATTCGAGTTTCTCAACAGGAATCCTTGCTTGCCCGTCCTTACATGTGGATTCAATGTTTTATATCATTTTAAATTTAAATCTAGTTTTAAATATCTGCCAAGTCACTAAAACCGCCATTTTTTCCTGTACATTACTGGTTCTTTTATTTAAGAGTTTGTTTTTTTTTTTTAAATTGTGTTAAAGGTCTAAATTGTGAAGCTTTGCAGGATATGTATGGACCTAGGAAATTTGACTTTTAGACATTTTCAAATACCAATAGTATACCTTAAAGTAACCTCCCAATACCTTGAAAAGACAGATTAAAATTAGTAACTAAAAAAAGGACTAAAAAAATTGTATCCAATGTGGCATTTTCTTGTAGGTCACGTTTGCCTGACTCATGGTGGTATTTATTATCTTCCGCAAAAGTCACTAATTTTTGTAATGCAAAAAGAATGACTTTGACCAGACAGGCAATGTTTATAGTTGGCAAATCATCATCATATGTGGAGAAAGAAGACAGCTTCCTTTAATTCAATTTTTGGGACTAAAGCACTGTTAACGTAACTATGCTTCGTGTGTGTGTGTGTTTTTTTTTTTTTTTTTAGTATTCAGAGGACATATTTACAACAGTATAAACGATAGAAGATTGATCTGCGAAATGAAGATTGAATGACTTAGAAGGTCCTTAGGTTAAAGATGCATCATTTGTTCATATACAAATACTTGTACAAGATGTAGTTGACTTTTTCGAGTTTTGTCCTGTCCATGTACAGTAGCACTTTCTATGTTGATATCAGTATAAAGTTACATTGATAATCAGGTTGTTACCCTCTAAAGACTTGGGGCTTAAATTTCTTCATTCTCCCCCACAAAACAGAATGGCGCAAGTCATTTTATATTTTATATAGGATTTTTCAAATACTTTAGTGACATTTAAGATTGTACCTACAGTGCTTACTGTAACACAGTTTTCAACCTTTTCAATTTAACTGCCAGACAAGCGTGAAGGCCATGGGAAAATTTGTTTTAAAGTAAGAAATAAAATCTTAAGAACGTCAGGAAAATGAAGTTCTGCTGATGCATACTGTGTTGAAGTTGTACTAGTAAATAAAAAGATTTTAAAATATTTGATTTACCATGAAGTAAATGTCTATAATTGGCTTTCCTTTTCAAGTTTTGAGTTGTTTTATTCAAAGTTAGGTTCTAATGTTGAAGCTAGAAACGGGAAAGAAAAGACATTTCTAGTAATGGTGCTGACTATATATGTAGCCTACTATCTAAAACTAACTCCAATTCAAATTTCCCACTGACAGCCTTATTCTTAATGAAGGATCCTTTGATTTATGAAAGAAGATACAAAATATTTTCTTTGGAGAACTTATATGCTGAATAAAATCACATTTGGGAGACAATTATATTTAGGTCAGTTTTCAGATACCCTTATATATACTGCCTCGTATGAATAAAATGATAAGAAACGAATGTGATATCTCTTAAATGTTATAAAAGCTTTATATATCAATGCATCTAATTCTGCCAAATTAGGATCTTTTACAAGGAAATTGTTCAAAGTCACCACAGAAGAAGGAAAAAGAATATATTATTTGACTCGGTTTCATTTTCTCTTCCAGGGGGAGCAATGTCAGGATAGTTCTGAGGGGACTATGGACAGGCCAAGGTCTGGTTTCCATGGCAACCAAACATCGCCTGTGATGGACAAGAAAAACTATGAAGAGGTGGCAGTCATTGGAAATGGTGCTTATGGGACTGTATATAAAGCCCGCGACTTACGAAATGATGGGCAGATGGTGGCCCTGAAAAAGATACGAATTCAGACCACAGAAGATGGGATGCCCATGAACACGATTAGAGAAATCTCACTTTTGACTCATTTGGATGATCACCCCAATATTGTCAGGTAATTCCCAGTCTGTTGTTTGGTTTGTATTATCCTCTGACAATGATTTTATGGATATTTTTTTTTGGCAGACGCGGAAGTTCCTTCCATGTGAACTTGGAAGGCCAAGAAGAGAGAAGGTTGAAAGGATGTTGCAGTAGTCCACTTGAATGTGTAATTATTCATGGTAGGGAATAAAATGTATGTCACTGAAAATAACGATAAGAAAGGGGAGGGAGGAGGGATTTAGAAGAGACATACCAAAGTTTTTTTTGTTTTTTTTTTGCAAGATGCCTCGGACTGTCTCAAGGACTGTGTGTGTGTATGTGTAAGTCGCAGTTGGTAATAAAACCTGATAGAAACATAAGTGGGATTTGGGAGTTCTGTTGGGAGGAATTTATATTTACTATAGTATAGCGCATGTATCATGGTCTTTGTGATGTTATTGATATATAGACAGAAACTGAATTGGAAGATGAAGTTTTAATGCAGTTCTGTAGACTTACCATTTGCTGTGTCACATTCATACATGATATAAAGTTAAAGGAAATGAGACTTCAAGTTACTAGCAAAACAAGTTTTGTGGGGGTGTCATTTTTTTCTTGGAAGAAACCAATTTTAGCACAATTTTTCTTAGCCCACACTTGTTAACCTTTTAAACATAAATTATAGTGAGCAGTTGAAAAAAATAATCTGTGTTTAAACAGGATAAAAAAGGGCTAAGTTCTGGTTAAATTATTTGCAGTTTATAATGAAGTGCTCACAACAAATAATTTTAACATTGCACCACCAGTTAAAGTAGTTAATTCAATGATCTCAATCACAAACCTGCAGCTCAAAGTCGCAAGAGGCATTTATCGTTTATCATTTAATCGGCAAAATCAGACTGCCCTCTAAGAAGGGCGGACCTATCTCCAATATGAACGCGACTTGAGGGAGAATATCAAAAAACCTTAGAGTTATCCTGCAAGAGGGTCTGGATCCAACCTGTTGGTCGATGGAAGGGTAATTCAGCAATGGCTTTGCCATGATGAGTGGCTTTTATACATACACACAGAGAAATATCCTGTGTTTTGTGTTCAGGGGAGTTGTTATGTAAAGTCTCTGCATACCTGTGGTTACTTGATGTGGTAAAAGACTTTTATCTAGAAGGGTGGGGGTAAATTATTGACTTAACTACCTACATACCCTAGCTCTCCCACGCATGGTTTACTACATATAGCTATATTACATATGAATATCTGTGTGTGTTATTGGATCTCTGAATATACTGCAAATTGATATGCTGGGTATATTTATATTATGAAATCTGATAATTGGTTGCGTTTTATTTGTTTTTTATTCATATTTATTATTATCATTTTTTTTTTTTTGGTCTTGGGCAAAGTTTTGTGGTGTGTAGGCTTTAGCGCTTGTATTGAATATTTGGCGAAGAATTGTTTTTAGCTCATTGAATGATGCAAAAACATGACATATATTAAAAGGAAATTAATACTAAAAGAATTATACGGTTTATGAAAACATAATTTACTACAAGGCTATAAAACGTAAAGCATAATTTATGAGATAATAAATGTACTAGATCTCCTCGTCAATCATCTTCCTAGGTGCCACCAAAATTTTAATGTATCTATTTTCCCCCTTCTCTAGACATGCTAGTCAAAATACCTCAAGGGTCGGAAACTTCTGCATATTTATTTGAGAATAGACATTGCTGACATATAGATAAACCCCACTCTACTTATCTGTCTAATTTTTGCTTTGATACATTTAATTATTTAAAATATTTCTTCTGATACAGATATACACCTTCTTAAGGAGGACAAATCACATGTATAAGGCATCATACATAAATGGTATAAAGTACAGCAAATGAATGGAATCTAGCGTCCACTTGACATATAATTGTTCATTTTTGCATGAGATGGTTGAAACCCAACTGTAAATTAAGTGTATCTAAAAATGTGTAACATTCATTTTTCATGGTACATCTTTTGCTGTTTATAAGCCACGCTGTGATTTGTTCTGAAAAAAATTTACATAAAATATCACAATTTCATCCTCCCTAAAAAAACTGATGTGTAAGTTGCCAAACTTGTATTTGTTAATATGGCAGGAAGTAGCCCAACATCAACTTGATTTCCTCCACATCTAAAGCTCTATAAACATTATCTCTCAACAGAGTAAACAGCGGTGTAGCTGTACAACAAACAACACCGCTTCCACAGGTATGCGGCTATATTTGGAGTTAGTGTTTGGAGACCGTGGCCAGGCCATTCATAAAGCAGAACTCCCAAAAATTTTATGAATGGAAGCCAGTGTGCAATCATCATGGCCTCCTGACAGCCTACACTGCAGGGAGAGGACAAGAAATATAGAGACAACTTAAAGCTGAAACTTTTAAGTACATCATTGTTGAAAAAGCAGTGAATTTGTGGAATGAAGGTTGTTGGTGTCGTCTAATGAATTGTGCATTATTAGTTTTTAGCGATTGATTGATTGATTGATTGATTGATTGATTGATTTTCATTATTACAACACAAAAAAAAAATCTTGGCATTTTCAACATGGCCTTTTAAATGCTGTAAGTACACCTTGCTAAGTCACAGCAAACACAATGTCGTACCAAACGCAGTGTCACACCTAACGCAATACCACACCTAACCTCCATTCATCCATGCAAGATGAATTGAGAGCATGAAGGAAAATGAAAATTTATTGACAAAACTGAAATAAGGTTAGTTAATGGTCTTAATTCAGCAATAGTATTTGAATTTAAAGTACTTACTAGTATGCTTTTTTCGTTTCATATCCAGGAACACTGCATATTTGAATATGAAAATTCAGCAGGCTAGGGGTAAGGATTTAGTGCAGAATCACAATTTTCCACCAAATACTGCACTTTTTTGTCACAAAGGTGTTGCTGCTGCCCATTTTCTGCTCCTTGCTCATGAAAATATGCTATATGTACAAAATGTTTCACTCAATTTTAGGTTATGTCTATATACGGACATTATTTACTTTAAAAATATTTATCAGATCTGTTTGAATTAACTTTGGGTTATCTGTTTTCTGCGCCTTTTGTAAACAAATTGCTGGTTGGTATGATAAGTACTACATAAAGGTAAACATTTTTATCGTGTCTTTTTCTCTCCTAAACTCTAACAGGAAGTTAGGATGGAACCTTGCAATAAAAATAACTGCTGTGAGTGTAATACTTTACTGATATACGAGTTGGACATATTGAAAGTGAAAGTGTTAGGTTCTGTATTCAGGATCTTAGTTTGAAGAAAAAAAAACGGTGAATTTTCTCAATGGTAAATTTGATAGTTTTCACTGCCAATCACAAACATGTACTTAGTTATCTTGATTTTGAGGTTTAGTACAATAGGATATGGTGTTGTTAATAGATGCTCCGATATTTGTGATTGGTACAATAAACATTAGTTAGTGGTGCTGAATTTTGGACTGGACATAGTCCATGTGTGGAAATTTTCCGGCCAATACTTTGAAAATTTTATTTGTTATGAAAGCGAAAGTCTATTCTTTAATCATTGTGATCTAAAGAGATCAGAGAGCACTTCAAAAATGCAGGTCTTCACCAAGGAAAAGTGCTGTAAATATTATTTTTGAAATATGAAGAAAGATAGATTTAGATTCAGTACAAATTGTAATTTCACTCGTTTTCTCCCTGAATAACCATCTGTCCTGAAATTTGCATTTAATTATAATTTATCAGCAAATTTTTAAGACATCTTGCCCATTGACAAACAGACTAACCAACAGCAACAAACACGTACATGACCTTTGTTGGCTGAGATAATGGCCTTTATATGCTTCTAATAATTATGTAATATCTCTTCCAATTAATCACTTACCTGGCTGAAAATATTCATTTTTATGTGTGTTGTATATTAATTATATGCTAAGTATTTCATTTGGCCTTAAGGAAATCGTAACTCAGAAGAACATATGGTTTAATTGTTAAGATATTCAGCATATTGTTTATGCTCTTTTTTATTTTGACTTAAATTGATATCTTTAAATTTGATAGCCTAAACCTAATGAATTTATGTCTTTTATATCTTTTTGTATCTTTCTGTGTCAATGTTTTAAAAGAGCTCCAAAGAACTCCATAATACATAATCCATAATACGTAGCTTGTGGCATCACTTGGCCACTTTCACTAGAACTTTTCATGGTGTGGAGGTTGAAAAGAGCAAATTGATAATGATTTTTTTTACTTTTGTGGGAAATCCCACCTGCAATGTGTTTGATTTTGTATGGCACTAAAGTTCAAAATACAAATGAAACGCAAGAAAAAGATTCATTTTTAAAAGGGTACCTTTTTGGAAAACTGCATCATACAATGTTTGCACGAAGAAAGCAGTTATTATATATTAAAATAATAATGATAATAATAATAAGCAAAATAATGTAATATTTTAAGACAAAATTTAAGGTGGCCATGGGCTTATTTCCCTTCAGCACCCCAAGGCAAGTTAAAGTGGCCAGCCAGTTGGGCCCTTATCAATATTCCTCCTTGGGAGCACCTATTGAAAGGTTCTTAACTAAGCCATGTTGATTTTACACAGGAAGCTGGGTCAAGCAAACAAAGGCGCAGAGATCAAAAAGGAATATAAATCATACGCAATTCTGAACCTTGACTTCCAAAAAATGTTTTGAAAAAATAAACTGTTGCAATTTATTAAAATAATATTTATGAAGAATGATGTGGAAGAATTTGACTGTTAATGAAAACAGAAAGTTGGTGATTATATAATGCAAAACTTGATTTTTGGTGTATTTTTTGGGAGAAGTAAACAGTTCAAATAACAAGGTGCAGTTTTTCATGCATTTGATATATTTTATAACTTGTTTATTTATTAGTTGGTACATGCATTGTCTTCCATGTTTGCACTGTATGCCTCAGCAAATTACTGGAAGACTTCACAAGAAAACCACTAGCAACCAACAAGTGAAACAACAGACAAATGAAACTTTACTTAAAGTTGACCATCACCTGATCAAATTGAAAAACTCTGTTTATTTGAACAGTGCTTTTTTATGATTAATAAAAACTAGAGTTATGGGACAAAGATTGGTAAAATACATGATTGTAGACATATTGGATTACAGGGTTCAGGCGTATCCCCAGGATTTGGGGTACTGGAAGCCCAAAATATGACTTTGTAATTCGGCCATCGATTTAAAAGTAGTCCAACCCAAGCAGGCCCAACAAACAAACCCAAAAAGGTGTCCACCTTTGGAAATATAGTAGTTGTGCCAAGTTCTTTTCAACTTACAGGGCTCTTTGGCTGCCAGGCATGACATTCTACTGGCCTGAACTAAAATTTACTGGCCCAATTTTTAAAAATTATTAATTTAAAACATTGAGATAAAACATGCTTCCTATTGTAAACAAGAATAAAAACATGGGATTTTCAAAAGTTTAAAAGACTTCAACATTTAGTCTGAATATTTATGAAATGCATCGGAGTACATGTTACAGCTGCAAAAAAGCCACTCTTCGGTCGGGCCAGTAACTGATAGTTTTTCGAAAAAAAACACTGGCCCAGTCCAATTTTTACTGGCATTGGCAGATTGATACAGGCCATCTTTTAAGGTTAATGTCTGTTCAAATGATGCCAGGACGGCTGTCTGGAAAAGGCCTTGACAGGGTTTCAAATCAAGGGATTTCATGATTCTCACTTTACAATATCCAAAAAGTTTCATAGAAATGGTTCGATTGAAAATAATCCTAATTTTTTTTTTTATTATATTGAACAATGTACATTAACAGAAAAAAGAGACAAACGGGATAATTTGAATAAGGAAAAGAGACATAAAAGAATTTTATGAAAGAGAAATTTTCATGGCTGAATCACTGAACATATATAAAGGTGGCAACTTTGCTACAAAAGGTATGCACTGGTCAGCAGTCGGCCACAACATGAACTAGCCAAATGGTCAGCCGTCCTTTGATCCTGACTGACCAGAAATTGGACAGGATCACTGATTTCAAGGGCCCCGGGGTCTCTAGTTATATACCAGTTGCACTGGTTTACTGCCTGGTTCACCAGGGTTTCCACTGAGTCAACTTGCCCAACCTTGGTGCGACCCAGGATTGAAGTTGTTTTTTGTTGAAAAAACAGTGGTAAAAGGCAGAATAATTTCCATATAATTGATGGAAATGGCACGACAGGTGTTGCATGGTGGCAAGTAGTTGAATATTGTACAAAAAGTGTGTGCTGAAGTTTTGTACAATGTAAAGGTGTGTAGGAGCGTTTGACCCCTGGTGTATTTGTGGTTATGGGCCCTTCATCTATGCCATGTTGGTTATTGTACCTCACATAGTATGAGGAGTGGGGAGCCAGACCCATTGTTTGGTGAAAAAACAAGAGACACATACTGCGGGAGATTTTACCTCAAAGACCAACTGTTGTTTTGAAACATGATAGTTGTATTGTCCCCGTACCTCGTCAATGCCGCCTGCATTCTTTTCCACAATGCAGTACAGAGAAACTGCTGTATGAACATCTAAAGGGCACGATTAAAAGATTAGGACGTTTCCGTGCCCGTGAATAGGTCTTGTACGGAGAGCGGCCTGACTCGAGCCAAACACAAGTCAGGGTGAAAGTTTCATTCATGTTGAATGAGGTCGCGCAATCTGCGATGCAATCTTGAAAAGCTTAGAATAAATATCTTGAATAATATGAGTACAACAGGTGTAATCCAGACTTATGCCTAACGACCCCTAAGTTAAGTTGGATGTATATTGTGTATATTAGTATTATTATGCAAATGGAAGAAAAATATTTCAAATTACAAACGGCAGTTTTGTCCTAGTAGAGCAGTTTTATTATTCTCTGGAGAGAGTATGTTGTAAGGGGTCAGATGTTTTAGTGTACAGAAATGGATAGAGTTGAGGCCACTGGACTGACCTCCTTGACCCAAGAGGTCGGACCTTTTAACCACCCTGTAAGGAGGGGAATAGCAGCCTAATTGGGGGTTATGTAAGGAAATTCCAAGTGTGTTGTTATTGGGTTACTTTTCAGACAAGTGAAAGAATCAGATTATTTGTGAAATGAAAGTTTTAATAAAAGAATAACAGAAATGTAAATGACAAAGTTAGTTGGAGTTAGCCAAGGGAAGGGCAAGCCAACCCTAGTTTGAATTTTCATTTCTTGGCTATTATAATTTAGGGAATGAAATTCTTTGCAATGTAAATGTAGACAAGTTCAGTGTAAATACCAAGATTTGTCGAAAATGAACATGAAATAAGTCTGGTTGTTTTCTCACTCCTACATATTATTTTATTAAGCCTCCCTCTCGATTTTTATTTTCATCATTTTTAAACAGAACAAGGAAGGAAAAAATTGCAAAATATATTAGATGAAGTAAAATTGTTCTTGAATCTTAGGCACTGTTAAAAATAATCTGTGTAAGCTCCACCTTAGACTTAAAGCCTTATTAAAGTATCATAGTAAAATTTTTGAGAAAGATACTTAATAAGGGGACCTTGAAGGATAATTAAACATATAAAAATGACTTTATATTTTTCAACTTTTACCCATCTCTCCACAGATTACTAGACATCTGTCACACACAGAAGGATCAGCGGGAAACTCATCTTTACCTGGTGTTTGAGCACATAGACCAGGACTTGGCCACCTACCTGGAAAAATGTCCCTCACCTGGACTGGGGCCAGACAGGATACTGGTTCGTGAAAAAAAAATGAAGATTATTTGATTGTTGAACATCTTGCACATTTTAGAATTTCACAAAATACTTGAAAGTTTGACAAGATATTATTATGTGTAGAAAGCTGTTTCAGACTCTTTGTAGTAATTTTCTTGAAAAATAAAACTTCCAAAAAAATACATGCACTGCAAAATTATTACAACAAATATTGGGCACATTTAATTTAATCATTTGTTATCCAAAATTTCATTTGTTGCTAAATTCCATGTTTATGTTTCAGGACCTGATGAAGCAGCTTCTTAAGGGGGTGGAATTTCTCCATACAAATAGGATAGTACATCGAGACTTGAAGCCTCAGAACATCCTAGTCACCTGTGATGGCAAACTCAAACTGGCAGATTTTGGCCTGGCCAGAGTGTACGGGTTTCAGATGGCGCTAACGTCAGTGGTAAGCAAGATGAACTTTTGGGAAGAAATTGAATTTTGTAAAGTTAGGTTAAATGATTGCAAATCGGTGACAGTGCAACAACCAAAAAGAAAATTAAATAATATTTCAATTTGTGGAAAAAATTCCATTCTATACACAGGCAAAAAGTTGAAGAACAAGCCTATCTCAGTGAATATTGGTAAATTTGATATCTTTGTTATTAAAATTTTTGTTATATTTTTCCTCAGCCAAAGACAATTATTTTACACATTTTGCCAAAAAGAAAAGATATATTTGAGCATACAACCTATACACAGTGGCTTAATATGCTAAAGATCCTGAACAGTAAATGAGTCTGTGGCCTCTACTGTACAGGTGTCATTGAACATATACTTAACAAAATATGGTATATTAATCTGTTAAGTCTACCTTACCGTTCTGACTGGTTCAGCGGAAACACACTTCATCTCATGTTTACTCTCTGGATGAGCATGTTTCCCTGGGTTTGTGCAGAATCATTTGTCCTTAAAATGTGTTATTGCTAATAAGAGGCTTAGAGTTGGCTGAAAAGAACAACTTGCATAAACCTGGCTTGATGGCGTCTATGGCTGTGTTCAAAGCAGTTCACACTTAACGCAAGAAATAGTTTTATTTTCTCCCCAGTTAGACTGGTTGTTCAACATAGGATATGAGGGATAATGAGAACACCTGTGTTATTTGTTACTGTGGTGACATCAGTTAAACCATTTTAGGTTTATCTTGGACTAGTCTGAGCACCCATTTTGTTGCCCTTATCACTCCTTCACAACCAGAGGGACAAAATAAATTAGACTTAATGTTATTTAAGAACCTAGTATGGGCTATCTAAAAGACTGGAGAATTATGGACTCTGTTATAAGCCTTCCTGGTTACACTACAAATAATTACATAAATTGATAAATCAGTGCCCAAAAAAGTCCAATAATTAATGATCCTTAATGACTTTTTTCTTATTTGCGCTTGGATTACTTTGTTAAATACAGTTGCGTATATTTGATATTTGTAAGACAAATATGGTTATAAAGTAGACTTTTGTTGTAAGGTGATTCAGAATTTAAGTGCCACCCATGAAATGTCATTACCTCTTATTACATGGTGTGAGTGGATGGGGAGGGAGGATGCTAGGGGGTGAAGATGAGGTGCCATACATGTTATACACAGCTATTAATTGACTAAAATTTAATGTCTGGTTGCTCCTATTATGGTAGAATCAGGAGCCTGTTTCATTTGATATAGAAAGTTAGTCTTAACATTTTAAACCAGAATTTTATTCAACTTTGACCTAAGATAAAATCAGTGTTGTCATATTAAAAGAAATGTTGAACCAATTTTAAAACAAAAATGAGCTTTTGTTTGATACCAAAAGCTAATCTATCTAAGCCAACTGCTGCACACTTTGGAATTGAAGGTCACTGAAATTTTTGTTCTTTAACTTTACACCCACCCAATATGTATTTGTCCTTTGAAATAGAGGTCAGTCGCCCAAAGCAGGGATAAAATTTTTCCCACCATTAGCAGATTTTCAATTTTCTGGGAGCCAAAAATATCATTGCCCTAGGTGCCCCCACTCCATATTTCCTGACGTTTTCACTACAATCTCACCTCTGTCTAAGATTTCCTGAACATGGGTCACTCCAGTATGTAGGTTTTGCCATTGTGTGTCCTAGCTGGTCAGTTAATTGTAAATCCTGACCATGGGTCAGTCTAACACCCATATTTGCTATTGTGTTTCATGTGGTCACTTTGTGGTATAGATTGACCATGGGCCAGTGTAGCACATTAATTTGCTGTTCTGTATTGCAGGTGGTCACACTGTGGTACAGGGCCCCAGAGGTGTTACTACAGGCCAGATATGCCACCCCAGTGGACATGTGGAGCTGCGGGTGCATATTTGCGGAGTTATTTAGGAGAAGGTGAGTCAGTTAATATACATGTGCATGCAGGCGAGCGTACACACACATGGTGCAAATTGCACTCTACATGCAAAAAAACTGCTGTGTAACTCGAGCTTCAAATTTGTGAGCACGAATGCCCAAATTTACAACTATAGCCACCAATTAAGAACCCAAACATAAAATTATTAGCCACAAGCACAAAGTATGGACATGGAGGTCTTGTTAAAATATTTTGCTGGAGACACCCTTTGATAGTAGGGTCAATACAAAACACTAAATGTTTCTTTGAAGTAAGAAATGGCAATATGTGTAGCTCACCTAATCTCTTACTTGTTAAATTGAAACAAAATGTTAAGCTGTATCAATGGTTCAACTAACACAATAGCACATGGTTTTCCATTACATTACATGTCAACTATTGCATTTCTTTTTCCCAGGCCGCTGTTTTGTGGACAGTCTGAAATGGACCAGCTGATAAAAATATTTGAGTAAGTGAGCTAATTGATTACAATATATATGTATTAGTTATCATAATTAGAAATATATTAGAAATATTAAGCAGATGTATAAAGGTGTATAAACAAGTGTTATTAAAATAATGGGGAAAAAACTTGACATATATTCATGTTTGTTAGTGAGATTATGTTTTTCAGTGTCTGTAGAGCTAAAACTATGCCATTTTTTGAATAGGTTCAATTTTACATTTAACACGGTGACTAAAAATCCAGTGTTGACTTTCACAATAGACCTCTTAACTTGGTTGTTCTTGGCTTAAAGACTAAAATTGAAGGTTATATTGACTCCAAAAAAGTCAAAAGTTGTCATGTTTTACATCTTTGGCAATTCAGTAATATGACTATGATATAAGAGCAAGTTATTGAAATAATTGACACTTGGCCTAGAGAAAGGTGCTAAATTTTCTTTATCAAGGAAGGAAATACTCATAAAAGCCATACAATATTTTAAGCTGCAGAGATAATGAATGTTCTCCTTCAGAATCTTGGGCACCCCGTCCTATGAGGACTGGCCGGAGGGTGTGGCCATTCGCTGGGAGGCATTCCGCCCCATGCCCAGGAAGTCCCTCAGGACCATCATTGAGGATCTGGACAGTCCAGCACAGGACCTGCTAGAGGTGAGACTTAAAGGGTATCCATGGGATTTACCTGCCAAAATGGATTTTACTGGGGAAATGAGCAATTTTCACTTACCCACGAATCATTTATCTCTCCCTGTCTGCACTTGGATTGGACTTTTAATTAAATTAATAAAGGTTGATTTAGTTTAAAACTCACAAAAGATATTAGCTAGAGAAAAAGTCAGGATTGTCTCGTACCTGTGTTTCAGAAACTATTCCTCACTGTTTACACTTTGTCACTTTCAGAATCTTCTGTCGTTAAACCCACTTCAGAGCATCAGTATTTTAAAATCTTTGTTGACAATATTCTTTACTGTTTATTTTATGTCACTTTCAGAAACTGTTGTCATTAAACCCACTTCAGCGGATCAGTGCCAGGGATGCTCTACAGCATCCATATTTCTCTGACAGTATATATCAGGAGGCAGGAGGATCATCATCCTCTCCATCCTCATCCTCCTCCTCATCCTCCTCAAACAGCAATGGAAACAATTCCGGTGAAAATTATGACACAGACTTCTCTCCTGAGCCAGAGAAATGACCTATCACCATATTGTGTTCAGTATGACATAACTAGACAATTAAAACTTCTGTCGCCACTGCCGTAGTGCTCTTTTAAGTTTTTAAGGGGATTTTTTTATCCAAAGTACAAAAATGCTTTAAGAAGATTTCTGTCATGGCAACTAGAGTCTGTGTCCCTGTCATTCTTATAGTAAGGTGCTTAATTTTGGAGCAGTATTTCTATTCAGAGGATGAGAAATGGCTTATCGCTGGTGTTAAGTATTTGATGAATAGAGCCAGCTTTTGTCATGTGACTTTAGTATTGTTACATCATTGTTGTGTTATAAAGAGGATTCTTCCAGATTTCAACTATGAGGCAGTTTGTACACAGTGGATGAGTGTTTGAAACAACTTCAGGTATCTGAAGAAGAATTGAGACTAATGAAACCTGGAAGTCTACGTTAATCCCCTTGGAGAAAGATCCACCAGAAATTGTTTTTGAAAAGCTCATGGCTTAATGGGGATTCTAGAGCAGGTATAATACAGCCTCCCATAGTCTATGACTTAGTGTTGCATTTGCTTCATCTCCATATATATATATATCGAATGCATAGGAAACATGATACGTAAGATGCCAAAGACATTGCAAGAAGGACTCCAGAAATATATGAAGAATATAATGAAGTTGGACAAAACAAGAGGCGAGTTGCTTATGGACCAAGGCAGTACTCGAGGTCATACCAGGAAGCCATTGAGAAATATCCATCAGCCGACTGTGGCAGAGCAAGGAGGATTGGATATTTCAAACAATTGATGAACTGGCAATTTGTCTAGATTTATTGGAATACATTAATAACAGTGGACCTTGTATGACATCAAAAGGATACCAAGGAATCACTTTTACATTGTGCAGCTATTAAGAAGTTCTGGATATAGTTCTGAATTTGTCATCGATGACGTCTGCCATGGATTCAGGCCAAGTGCAAATATGAACGAACAATTATTGAGAACAAAGTTCTATCAAGGGGCTGTCAGACTTGAGTTATTTCTGAATAATTAGTAGAAATGCCAGGTGTGAGAAGAGACCCCGACAGATTTTTATGTGGGTGAGAATTTATACTTCTGCCATTTATTTGACTCTTGTAAGTAAGAAGTTTGAAAATCATTGGCAGTAGGATTGGATAGGTTTTTAGTCAGGCAGTTTTATTGATTAGGTCATCTTGTTTCTGACTTGATTAATCAAGTCATTATTTTAAAAAATAAATGAAGTGTTGCTGCTGTGAACAAGTTATAGTATTGCAGTGTTCCGTAGCATTTATTAGGTAAAGATTTTTGAAGGCAGAACTTTATAGTACATATTACTCAAATATTTTGACAAAGTGCCTCATTTGACTGAAATGAAAAGTATATGTTGGCTGATTTTGCATACTGCATTTTGATATTGATTATTATATTTTTGAATAATCATTAAAGGGACCAACCATCAGATTTGATATCAGTTATTTTTGTAAAAAGGAATACAATGGGACATGCAAACTGCCTCATTATTATTGGGTAAATAGGATTGTAAAGTTTATATTTTGAATACAATCAGTAAAGAATTATTACATTCCCTTTACGGATCACTCAATCTAACACGATGATGTCATGCATAAATGTTTGATGTCATAGTTGATATATTTTGTCATTATTATAATGGAAAGGGGAGGAAATTTTCCTGGCATTCTCAACAAATTCCTTGTGTTTTTTTTTTTTTTTTTTTTTTTTTTTTTGGGGGGGGGGGGGGGGGGNTGTATTTGAGTGTACAACCTATACACAGTGGCTTAATATGCTAAAGATCCTGAACAGTAAATTAGCCTGTGGCCTCTACTGTACAGGTGTCATTGAACATATACTTAACAAAATATGGTATATTAATCTGTTAAGTCTACCTTACCGTTCTGACTGGTTCAGCGGAAACACACTTCATCTCGTGTTTACTCTCTGGATGAGCATGTTTCCTTGGGTTTGTGCAGAATCATTTGTCCTTAAAATGTGTTATTGCTAATAAGAGGCTTAGAGTTGGCTGAAAAGAACAACTTGCATAAAACTGGCTTGATGGTGTCTATGGCTGTGTTCAAAGCAGTTCACACTTAACGCAAGAAATAGTTTTATTTTCTCCCCAGTTAGACTGGTTGTTGAACATAGGATATGAGGGATAATGAGAACACCTGTGTTATTTGTTACTGTGGTGACACCAGTTAAACCATTTTGGGTTTATCTTGGACTAGTCTGAGCACCCATTTTGTTGCCCTTATCATTCCTTCACAACCAGAGGGACAAAATAAATTAGACTTAATGTTATTTAAGAACCTAGTATGGGCTATCTAAAAGACTGGAGAATTATGGACTCTGTTATAAGCCTTCCTGGTTACACTACAAATAATTACATAAATTGATAAATCAGTGCCCAAAAAAGTCCAATAATTAATGATCCTTAATGACTTTTTTCTTATTTGCGCTTGGATTACTTTGTTAAATACAGTTGCGTATATTTGATATTTGTAAGACAAATATGGTTATAAAGTAGACTTTTGTTGTAAGGTGATTCAGAATTTAAGTGCCACCCATGAAATGTCATTACCTCTTATTACATGGGGTGAGTGGATGGGAAGGGAGGATGCTAGGGGGTGAAGATGAGGTGCCATACATGTTATACACAGCTATTAATTGACTAAAATTTAATGTCTGGTTGCTCCTATTATGGTAGAATCAGGAGCCTGTTTCATTTGAAAAATGGAAAGTTAGTCTGAACATTTTAAACCAGAATATTATTCAACTTTGACTTAAGATAAAATCAGTGTTGTCATATTTAAAAAATGTTGAACCAATTATAAAACAAAAAAAGATATATCTTTTGTTTGATACCAAAAGCTAATCTATCTTTAGAAGCCAACTACAGAATTCAAGATCTCTGTTATTTTGGTGCTAAAACATTACACCCACTGTTCGTCTATAGTTGCCCTGGGAAATAGAGGCCAGTTGTGCCCACAGCAGAGATGAAATTTTTCTTTTTTCCTGCTGGCAGATTCTCAGAGCCAAAAATATCATTGCCCTAGGCGCCCCCTGGACCCCACTCCATATTTTCTGATTGTTTCACTACATGGCAGACTCATCCCTGCCTAAGATTTCAAGTTCTGTGTTCTAGGTGGTCATTCCATGGTATAGCATTAGGTTGACCATGGGTCACTCTAGCATGTAGGTTTTGCCATTGTGTGTCCTAGCTGGTCAGTTAATTGTAAATCCTGACCATGGGTCAGTCTAACACCCATATTTGCTATTGTGTTTCATGTGGTCACTTTGTGGTATAGATTGACCATGGGCCAGTGTAGCACATTAATTTGCTGTTGTGTATTGCAGGTGGTCACACTGTGGTACAGGGCCCCAGAGGTGTTACTACAGGCCAGATATGCCACCCCAGTGGACATGTGGAGCTGCGGGTGCATATTTGCAGAGTTATTTAGGAGAAGGTGAGTCAGTTAATATACATGTGCATGCAGGCGAGCGTACACACACATGGTGCAAATTGCACTCTACATGCAAAAAAACTGCTGTGTAACTCGAGCTTCAAATTTGTGAGCACGAATGCCCAAATTTACAACTATAGCCACCAATTAAGAACCCAAACATAAAATTATTAGCCACAAGCACAAAGTATGGACATGGAGGTCTTGTTAAAATATTTTGCTGGAGACACCCTTTGATAGTAGGGTCAATACAAAACACTAAATGTTTCTTTGAAGTAAGAAATGGCAATATGTGTAGCTCACCTAATCTCTGACTTGTTAAATTGAAACAAAATGTTAAGCTGTATCAATGGTTCAACTAACACAATAGCACATGGTTTTCCATTACATTACATGTCAACTATTGCATTTCTTTTTCCCAGGCCGCTGTTTTGTGGACAGTCTGAAATGGACCAGCTGATAAAAATATTTGAGTAAGTGAGCTAATTGATTACAATATATATGTATTAGTTATCATAATTAAATATATTAAGCAGATGTATAAAGGTGTTTAAACAAGTGTAATTCAAATAATGGGGGAAAAAACTCGACAAATAAGATTATGTTTTTCAGTGTCTGTAGAGCTAAAACTATGCCATTTTTTGAATAGGTTCAATTTTACATTTAACACGGTGAATAAAAACCCAGTGTTGACTTTCACAATAGACCTCTTAACTTGGTTGTTCTTGGCTTAAAGACTAAAATTGAAGGTTATATTGACTCCAAAAAAGTCAAAAGTTGTCATGTTTTACATCTTTGGCAATTCAGTAATATGACTATGATATAAGAGCAAGTTATTGAAATAATTGACACTTGGCCTAGAGAAAGGTGCTAAATTTTTATCAAGGAAGGAAATACTCATAAAAGCCATACAATATTTTAAGCTGCAGAGATAATGAATGTTCTCCTTCAGAATCTTGGGCACCCCGTCCTATGAGGACTGGCCGGAGGGTGTGGCCATTCCCTGGGAGACATTCCGCCCCATGCCCAGGAAGTCCCTCAGGACCATCATTGAGGATCTGGACAGTCCAGCACAGGACCTGCTAGAGGTGAGACTTAAAGGGTATCCATGGGATTTACCTGCCAAAATGGATTTTACTGGGGAAATGAGCAATTTTCACTTACCCACGAATCATTTATCTCTCCCTGTCTGCACTTGGATTGGACTTTTAATTAAATTAATAAAGGTTGATTTAGTTTAAAACTCACAAAAGATATTAGCTAGAGAAAAAGTCAAGATTGTCTCGTACCTGTGTTTCAGAAACTATTCCTCACTGTTTACACCTTGTCACTTTCAGAATCTTCTGTCGTTAAACCCACTTCAGAGCATCAGTATTTTAAAATCTTTGTTGACAATATTCTTTACTGTTTATTTTATGTCACTTTCAGAAACTGTTGTCATTAAACCCACTTCAGCGGATCAGTGCCAGGGATGCTCTACAGCATCCGTATTTCTCTGACAGTATATACCAGGAGGCAGGAGGATCATCATCCTCTCCATCCTCCTCCTCCTCCTCATCCTCTTCAAACAGCAATGGAAACAATTCCGGTGAAAATTATGACACAGACTTCTCTCCTGAGCCAGAGAAATGACCTATCACCATATTGTGTTCAGTATGACATAACTAGACAATTAAAACTTCTGTCGCCACTGCCGTAGTGCTCTTTTAAGTTTTTAAAGGGATTTTTTTATCCAAAGTACAAAAATGGCTTTAAGAAGACTTCTGTTATGGCAACTAGAGTCTGTGTCTCTGTCATTCTCATAGTAAGGTGCTTAATTTTGGAGCAGTATTTCTATTCAGAGGATGAGAAATGGCTTATCGCTGGTGTTAAGTATTTAATGAATAGGGCCAGCTTTTGTCATGTGACTGTAGTATTGCCACATCGTTGTTGTCCTTCAAAGAGGGTATTTCCAAATTTCAACTATGAGGAAGCTTGTACACAGTGGATGAGTGTTTGAAACAACTAAAGGTATCTGAAGAAGAATTGAGACTAATGAAACCTGGAAGTCTACATTAATCCAATTGGAGAAAGATGCACCAGAAATTGTTTTTGAAAAGCTCATGGCTTCATGGGGATTCTAGAGCAGGTAAAATACAGCCTCCCATAGTCTATGACTTTGTGTTGCATTTGCTTCATCTCCATATATATCAGATGCATAGGAAACATGAAATGTAATATGCCAAAAGCATTGCAAGAAGGACTGAGGTGAGTTTCTTGTGGACCAAGGCAGTACTCAAGGTCATACCAGGAAGCCATTAAGAAACATCCATCAGCAGACTGTGGTAGAGCAAGGATGACTGGATACTTCAAATAATTGATGAATTGGCAATTTGCCTAGATTTATTGGAATACATTATATGGACATGAGCTATTTCCGTGTTTGAATTCAATTCTAAGGCAGACCCCGAACCTACAGCTGGTTAGGTGTGAGGTCCCATGATATATTTTTTTTAACCTAGGCTCATGTTTTATTATAACAGTGGACCTTGTATGACATCAAAAGGATACCAAGGAATCACTTTTACATTGTGCAGCTATTAAGAAGTTCTGGATATAGTTCTGAATTCGATGATGTCTGCCATGGATACAGGCCAAGTGCAAATATGAACGAACAATTATTGAGAACAAAGTTCTATCAAGGGGCTGCCAGACTTGAGTTATATCTGAATACTTAGTAGAAATGCCAGGTGTGAGAAGAGACCCCGACAGATTTTTATGTGGGTGAGAATTTATACTTCTGCCATTTATTTGACTCTTGTAAGTAAGAAGTTTGAAAATCATTGGCAGTAGGATTGGATAGGTTTTTAGTCAGGCAGTTTTATTGATTAGGTCATCTTGTTTCTGACTTAATTAATCAAGTCATTATTTTAAAAAATAAATGAAGTGTTGCTGCTGTGAACAATTTATAGTATTGCAGTGTTCTGTAGCATTTATTAGGTAAAGATTTTTGAAGGCAGAACTTTATAGTACATATTACTCAAATATTTTGACAAAGTGCCTCATTTGACTGAAATGAAAAGTATATGTTGGCTGATTTTGCATACTGCATTTTGATATTGATTATTATATTTTTGAATAATCATTAAAGGGACCAACCATCAGATTTGATATCAGTTATTTTTGTAAAAAGGAATACAATGGGACATGCAAACTGCCTCATTATTATTGGGTAAATAGGATTGTAAAGTTTATATTTTGAATACAATCAGTAAAGAATTGTTACATTCCCTTTACAGATCACTCAATCTAACACGATGATGTCATGCATAAATGTTTGATGTCATAGTTGATATATTTTGTCATTATTATAGTGGAAAGGGGAGGAAATTTTCCTGGCATTCTCAACAAATTCCTTGTGTGTTTTTTTTTTTTTTTTTTTTTTTTTTTTTTTTTTTGGGGGGGGGGGGGATGTCCAAATTCCAGATTGTGCTGTGACCATTCTTCACATCACTTAGTCATGTGATTGACTATGTGCATTCCATTTTGCATAAGGAAATTACTTTTAACAATAAGATAAATTACTTTATTTGAGAAGGATGTGTGCCTTTCAAATAAAAAGTCTGCTGTTAAGAAATTGGGGGAAATTCCTTTAAGTGATGTCATGAGCACAGTGGAAGAAATGCATTACTGTTGTTTATAACTGTCTTCTTGTTTCAAATGAATGTACATCCTCTTTTATTGTTGAAAAACATTATTATTATTAAATGGTGTCATTCATGTAGCTCATAATTTCAGGACAGGTTTAAGAAAGGTCTTTTGAAACCGGTTTTAACAGTGGCAGAAAGTGCTGTACATGGGCTTGTAAACATTTATGCTAAGAGTCATTTGTGCATATTCATTTCTTCCATAACAGTGTGTAGGCAGATTGTGACGTAACACTAGATAGAATGTGACAGTTTAAAAGCTTTGGATCGTTCTCCAAGCCTTGATACCGTCTATTTGCACATTGCATGATTTTGCGAATTGAGGAAATTTTAACATCAACAATACTACCATCACCGGTGCTACGATTTTTCGAATTGAGGGAATTTTAACGTCAACAATACTACCATCACCGGTGCTTTTTTAATACAGAAAAAGTGAGTGTAGATGAATGGATTTTCGTTTTCCTAGCGTATTTTCTGTACTCCCTCCTTTTATATTTAAGTTTGTCTTGATGTATACATTCATCAGTGTTTTCTTTGCAGTCAATATTCCCAGACTAGATTTTTAGTTGTATTTCAGTTTTATGCATACGAAGGTCTGTCTTTGTTTTCAATTTGAACTTTCACTGCCGTTGTGTTTCTGAAGAACAAAATAGGTGAATTAAACATCACTAGGTAATAAACCTTTTGCATTTAGATTTTTATGTAAAGTGTACAGCTATTTAGTCTTAGAGCTTCATGTAAGTGCTGCTGCTATTTTTGTTGCAGACCTGTAGGTAAATGATGTATTGATGTCATTCGTAGAATCTTGATAAAAAATGGCCCTTAACGCTGGTCACTGTTCATCAACTAAGATTTCAGTCAACATTTTAATTTGCATGCATTTATTTTCTGCGGAGGTGTGTTTATGTAGCTGGGATATTAAGCTTTTTACCCATTGTTTTTGATGCTCCGTATTATTGGAAGGAGATCACAAACTGTGAAATATGCTATAGATGAAAACGAAAGCAGACGACAGCAATGAACCTTGTCAGAGCCCACGCAATTCAGCCATACTGCAATCAATAAGTCACAGCAATCTGATTATTGGCAATTAATAACCAAAGATATTGTCATATGTGTGGCCTCCTTGTGTCAGTCGATATCTGACCCGGTTATTGTCAAAAGGTTCCTCTTTTTTTACCTGTAGGAAAGATCACTTTTTAAGGTGTGTTTGAGTGCAGTAACGCTTACAGGTAACCGCTTGAGAAGTACTTGTTTTTGGTAGCGCAGTAAATAATCAGTTTTATTATTGCTTCGAATATGTTTTGCTTTTGAGTATATTTCTTGAGACGATTTAAAGAGAGGAAATGTCTAACAAAGTATGTTGTAATGAAATAACGAACAAAGGTTCGTTACATCTGTGTTGTACGATCCTTGATTATTGCAATGCATAACAATGCACGGTACCACGTTGATCACAATGATGTTTGTACCACCAATGTTCACTTATTTGAAGTGTGAAAAGAATAAATTTGTCAAATAAAAAATAATTGGATGGATTTCTTTTTACCTAAACTGAATATGCTTCACTCTCGTACACACCTCGGACAACGTGCTGATGCTATGCACAGGTGTAAGACTTTTTCGTGTAAAGATGTCCCTACTTAGGAGCATTCGTCACCTCCAATTTTTCAAGCAATTGGTGCAGAGGAATGTTTATATATTAACTTTTCTTTGATTAACCAAATCTAGATATCACCATTTGTTACTTTATATGTAAGTTTTACTGCTGTCTGATAAGAGTTGTGTGTGTCATGCGAGAAAATTAATGTTGCAAGTTCAAAATACCAGCGCGTTTTTATACTTGTGTATGAGTAATTCGTACCGTAAACTTAAGGTCTATATAGAAGCAATTGAACATCTCACATCAAAAAGGACAAATAGCCGAAGTGAAAATGAAAAATATATATATTTCCTGAGAATAATCACGGAAGATGTTAAAATTTATTGAGCAACAACCTTTAATCCGCACAGCAAAATTTTAATTAATGGCAGTCTATAGTTGTAAATCCGTAATTTCGCGTACTTTTTACCATATATTTTAGAAATTAAATATGTAGTTAACGATAAAAAGTTCAATACGACACTGAAGCAGATACGCTTGTGAGCTGCACGTGGAAGAAAGAAATAATCCTTGTAAATTGCCCTCTAGCCCTTAGAAACGCTTGTGCCCAAAATAATTTCAACATTCAGCAACCCTGCATCACGCAAAGAAGGTCCTTTTTTCAATTTACGGCAAAGTACCCGGGAACGCCAGTACATTGCGACCATCATACTTGAATGACTTTTCCACATCCGGGGCAGGAAAGAGGGCGCCACGGGCCGTACCCTTCCCCAAAAGGTCGTTAGACACCGTGCAGTCAATGATAACGTTCCCATTTGGAGGAACAAAACTGTTACATTCGTACTCGATGGAGATGGCTGTCCTGCCGCCGAAAATGTCGCTTTTCTCGCCGCAAAAATCGATGGCGTAATCTCCACGTGAGATTTGGGCCCCGGCGTTGAGGGTGTTGCCGTAGGTGCCGGTGGCGGCAAAGTCCGACAGTACCTTTATTGCCCAACCTTGTAATATAATGGTGCGACACGAATATTAGCTGTTAGGTTAACGTTATAAGTGAATTGAATAAAGAAAGTATTACAAATTTTTTACAGTTTATGTTGGCCCAATCCAACCATCTCAAAAACTTTTGAGTCAAATGTCTGAATTAGAAAATAGGCACTTTTCCTTACGTACATCGACAATTTCTTCGTTGATAATCTAAATTAACTGAATTAAATTATCAAATTATTAATAAATAAATTAATTTATTTATTTATCTATTTAAAAAAGATGTTAATTCTATTCTCTTCGCCGCCTTCCCCAGGAATATTTCAACCTACCGCCATTCGAGACCGCTGAGTTAAAGAACCTTGCTTGATCTCCCATGCTTGCGGACACAAGTCGGTAGCGGCCAGAAGGGTTGAGGAGATAGTTGTAAAAAATGACCTCTCCCCCATTCCCGTCCTTCACCGAGTGTTTAATGCCGGTGCTATCCAAATAGGCCTCGTCCGGAAGGTTGGTAAAGTCCACTCCAAAACGCTCCTGTAAGGACACGGTGTATATATATATATATATATATATATAGAGAGAGAGAGAGAGAGAGAGAGAGAGAGAGAGAGAGAGGAATGAAGAAGTAAGTAGAAATTCTGCTCCTCAGATTTTCTTAATTATCATTAGTAACCCTTAAACTTTTACGAGAACGAGATGGAACCCACCTTGAACCAAGCTGCCGTGGCTTTGCCTTTTTTAATTGCCTCCTCCGCGCTTCGGCCAGCTTTCTGCTGATGTTCCACAAAGCTCTCTTTGTCGTACAGCCAGCCGAAACTGCCGTCGAAGACGACCGTCAGTAAATATGGGTAACACGGCAGTCCGCCCTTTTCACAACCACAGCCGTTAGAGGTGCTAGGAGCTAGGACCATGTTGGACACCGCGGCAGGCAAGGTCAACGCAAGCAGAAAACTAGCAAAAAATGAGTATTGGTTGAATAAGGGGTCGTTTTTGGGGATTTGGTCGTTTATGAAGATTTTGGCGAGAAAAAAATTAATTTGAAATTTTTATCGCCATCAACAATTTGATTTTTGTAAAAATACAAATGGTGACTTTAATTAAATGATACTGAGACTCGGCATTGGTATTTTTATCAGTGATCAAGCATTTCTGCTTTAGGCCTAATTGAACACCAGTATTCAATAAAACCCTTACCTGTACATGAAATTCATGCTGCAACTTTGTCCAGTATTCCAGATTTTGTTACCAACGACAAACTGACAATACCAGGTGTGCCAATATTCACGTGCTTATATACACGTGCTAAATCGACTTGGTCATTAATAATGTAACAGATACGTATGTTTTCAAAGAGGGTGTCAGTTTCGTGGAGAGTTAATGCGTAATTCATTATGATGGACCATGACGACCTTTAACCACAGCCACTCGTCTTGACCATAATGTTGGATATGATAAAATGATCCACAAGGTATGCCTTTATCATGTCACGTCTTAAACTCCTCGTTCACAGTATGTTGTGGAAGAAAGTGAAACGGTTTCGATATTGCTGACGTGGACAGTAGTTAATATGATAAAACCGTTCAATTCCAACTCGTCATTTGGGTCGAATCAGAATGGATCTATCAGCGCCTGTTGTAACTGTACCCTACCTATTTGCAGTACAAGTGCACCGTAGGGGAATTGGGGGAGGGGGGGGGGCAAAAGTAAACTTTTACGCCCGCAGGATTTACGTTAAGCCAAACCACCCTCAAACAAATTCAAATTCGGTTTAGCTTGGTTTAACTTTGAGTAAGCAATAGCTTTTATTTGTTTATTATTATTCTTTTTTTTTTTTTTTGGGGGGGGGGGAGACTCAAAGTAACCCCTCCTTTCCCGACGCTGTCTGGCCCAGTAGCAGCGCTACATGATAAATATGTAAAGCTTGCATTCACTTTGAGGTCAACAAAATGTCAGTTATACTCGCCATACTACTCCATTTATTTGACAGATAATGGGATCAGAGGTGAAAAACAAGTGCTTCATTAATTTTTAATGCCTACCTACAAGAACGGTATTAACCCAAAATGCTATAGACGTGTTCTTTTTTTAGAACCTATCCATTCATTTTGACCAGTCCATGCTTTTTTTTTTTTTTTTTTCTTTTTTTTTGGAGGAGGAAGGGGGGGGGTCTGCCTGCACCCACACCACAGCCATTTCTCATTATCCAGAGAGTTCGGTAAAATACAAAAGCGAAATTATTCAAATATGAACATGTCGCCCTAGATCTGCTGGCACCCAGAAAAGGCGAAATCGAGATAACCACATTGTCTACGCTTGTTTGGAGGAGCGTGGTAGAGAGTGCTGTTTTATTTTGCTGTATTTTTTTAACTTTTACTGTTTAATATATTTTCTTAATATTTAATTTTTAATCTTATTTATTTTTATCTATTTCTTTGTATTTCTTTTTTGCCTGTCCGTCTATCTGTCTGTTTGTCTGTTTGATCACCCGTTTATCTATTCGCGGTAACCCGAAGAATCGTTCAAAGAGCCAGAAAGTCAATTCAATACACTTTTCGTCCACGTAACGAACTCGTCACTCTTTCGTACCCCATTGCCAGTGTACGTCAAAACTAACGTAATAGATGCAATCAGTGAAGAAGTTGCGGCTTTTGTGTCACCCATTACCCCTTAGTACTACAGTGTCTTTGATTTACGATCAAAATGTTGCCCTTTCAAGTCTTGTACTTCCTATAAATTCGTCCCTTAGGAATTTCTTGGAACCCGCAAAGCATCGTATTCATATTGTGCCTATAACAACTCAGAGGTGACAGAGTTCAGCGATTGGTCTGCACGTTCAACAATGAGAGAGTGCATTGCACTTTAATAACTTTAATTTGACATGCACATAATATTAACGGGTATACAGATAGCGCAATGGGCAGTTCCTCATTTTGCCACTGCGGCGCTACAGAGCGGGGATCACTACACTTTTACCTGCACTGCGTCACTTCGAGAGAGCACGTGCCATAATAATATGGACCATCCAACTGATCATTTAAACATTATCATTTTTATTATTATTACCACTTAAAGACAAAGATGAACTGCAACTAAATAATATAGTCCAAAACACAATATTTGAAAAGGAACAAAACATCCTGATAAAAAACTTATTTCATAAAGAAAATGCCCATAGCACCAATACCATTTTCTCGTGTCACAATTTAGTTTTGTCATCATGTGTAAATAATTCAAATTACAGTTTTAATAAATGTGTCTTTGAGTGTGAAGCAGCGTAAAAAAACTCTGCGCGTGAATTTGAATTTGCCGCATTATCATCTGCATTGCATTAGTTGTGAAAATGTTAACATCACATTGCATTTTTCTCATTTTTTACCAAGCGTCTATTGCAGTTGATGTGATAATAACTTTAGTAGTGTCACGTCACACAAACATTGGATTCACAGGTGTTCGTCCCAGTTAAGAAGAGTTCAAGACCAAAAACCAACATGGCGGAGTATCTGCAGAGAGATATAAAAACCACCCTGAGGTTCAGAGGTAACTGGGGTGCATAAATGACCTTTGATAGCAATTTATTAATCCTTTGGCGAGTTATTCTTCAACTGATGTGGTTTTCAGAGAAATCACAAAATGTGGTAAATAAACAGAGACATTGAGCAGTCAAATAAACCAGGTCTATTTATTGTTTATTTTTATTTGTTTATTCATAAAATCAATCAAAATCTTTTTATAATATTTTAGGTAAAATATGTATTGCTTTGATTTAATAGGCCTTGGTAACCAGTGAACGTTTTAACTGCATCATCGGTAGAGTCGACGGTATTTACACGTCGTGAGGACAACAAGCTATATACATTAAACTGAAGCAACGAAAAAAAAATCAAAATCAAAAATAATGTGATTGCATAGACTGTCGTAAGGAGATCCAAGCAGGGCGTTGAGATTAAATTAGATCTTTAAGAGCAAAGCACTTCACTTTCATATAATCTAAAGGCAGTTACTTAAAGTGTCGACTTCCCTTACACGAGTGTGTCGTATTCTGAGATATGGCCATACACAAACACCTATGTTGTTGCTATAAGGTAACCTACATGTATGTTATGGATATTTTATAGGGTAAGGACTGAAGAAAACGTTTTTTTATAATTATGATTACAAAAATGAGAATAAAAGATTTTTTTCCTGAAATTGCACTGCTTTTGAAGATTTTATATGAACCCATCACCTAAACTCTTCTCGAAGCGAGAAAAATATGTAGGAGAAAAATAGGCTAGCAAACAACACAGTAAAAATCGATAAAAAAAGAACCTAGAAAAACATTCAGTCGGATTATTTGGTAGATATATAGGGAATTTTAAGCGGTGATGATGACCTTATGAAAATAAAACTTCAAACCGATGATATAATATATAATGTCTTAAATAGTGTCTTAAGTTTCCGTCAGAGCATTTCTTTGAATTGGCGAGTGGGGCAGTTTCTATTGATTTTGACATTAACTACATGTCTATCCAGTGGCTATCCAGAGTCCGCATCACAATAAACGGAAGGGGCTCAAAACAAAATTTGTAATATTCATAAGGGGCGCGCCAATAATAATTCACTCAAAATAAGTTTTGGTGCCAGGATCACCGCGACCCTACTGAAAGTGATACTTGGCTGCCAAATTTATATTGCAACATATACGAGAAATAAGGGGGTTAAGGATATCTCCTGGATGGAGACTAAGCACATGGATAGCCTCATTCCCTTAAAGGAAATTGATATTTTGGAGGTAAGCAATCATTTCAATACTAGCTGTTAATTGAAGAAAACTAACTGCTTTATTCTTTCTTTAAAATGCAAAATGTTCATCCTGCTTTCGTAAAAGAAAAAAAATCAGATGACCATGCATATAGCTGACGGCATTTCTGTCCAAACAACAACATACATAAATGAGAACTTTTGGTGTAAATACCCTTTTATTAGCCAATAGATCTTCATCAAATTTAGAAGATTAATTATATTTTTATTTGAGCAGTCTCGGACCCATATATCTCCACTGAAATATTGCGCCCACTGGTTTGTTCTTCGTACTCTATTTTCCAACATATTTGAGTCGTTATGCCCGTCGACCGTAGCAACATTGACAACGCCTATATGAACACGATGTCATCATATTCAAATGTCGCCAATGTGACGTAGGATTGAATGTTAGACTGGGTTAACTGACCAACCCGAGTTTTACAAATATGTATTTTTCTGTCCGTGTCCAGTATCGGCGAAGAAGAAAGACAAGGGAGGAAGAGTGGGGGGGGGGGGGGGGGGCAACAAACACGGAAGAGGGGGCGGGGACAAAACACTAGGCAAATGAAAAAGTCAACAAGTGCAACAGGGAGGAATGATTAGCGCACTACCCGTGTTTACAGTGATTATAAGTAATCATCGAAAAAAGAAAATGACTGCACGAAATTCATTTTGAAATTTCGTCCTCAAGCTGGGAGCCATGATGCTACCCTTATTATTATCATCATCATCTTTGAGTAGCTTAACAGCTGTACGTGTTTAACACAGATGTGGGCAAACATGTAGGCCTACATACGCGAAATATTCTTGTATGTTTCAATTCATAACTGCGTTTCTGTCTGTCAGTAGGAGAACATATTTACATGAAACCAGTCATTTTTAAATTATTTTCTTATAAAAAATTGAAATGGAAACGAATTACATAGAATAAAACAGCGCTACTACATGTAGTGTGTGCGTTAAGCATATTAAACAAAGAAAACCTCGCGACAGATATTTGCATTATATTGCAGTACTCGATTGTATGTGAAACAGTTCCTGGTAATAAAAGTCGTTGTCCAGCTATCTCGTGGTGAGGCAAGGTCGCAAGATTTTTACAGAGATACATAGATTATACTAATATCAGCATCTGCATCTATTATTTATTTATTTATTTATTTATTTATTTATTTATTTATTTAAGATATGAAAAAGAGGGTCCCATTGTCACCGTGGCAAAGCACCACTGTTCGTATAAAATCCAGTAACAGGGCACTTTCTGTACAAATTAGACATTAACATGACTTTATGTAACTGATACAATACATCAAGTGAATGCAGTGTGTGGGCCGGGTCAACGTGACATTAAGTAGACACCTGTATGGCGGGACGAGGTCTTTCTGTCTGCAGATTTTTTACTTTTCATAATAATTAAATAAATATTGATTTCAGGAGTTTCCAATGCGTTTCTCATACTGCTTTAAAATCTGCTAAAGAAGACTCGCAAGCCCATTGTACTTTGTACCTAAAAAGTTAAATTCTCAAGACAACGGCGGTGTAACTGATGGTTAGCCATTTAATGAAAATGGTATAAAAACAGAAACCCAGTGCAGTGACGGTCGGAGGTTGTGAGAAGGAGATTCGAGGAAAATGTGGTTTCTCGGGGAAATGCCAGGTGAAATACCTCATAGCGGCTGGTGAGGAAGGAGTAGCTGGAAACGGGGTATATGTAGGGTAAAAATTAATTAACTCGGCTGTCAGGCCAACAGCAATGAGGAGTTTAACATTAAAATATATGACAGTGTTTCACTAAAGAAGAAGAGGTATACATCTCCCAGCTGTCTGCATGAAAGTACATGCTGTTGTTTAACACAAGTAGAGTGGATAACAATAAGGGTAGTATCATAACTCCCTGCATGGGGAAGAAATTTCTTCATGCTCATTATCTTTTTTCTTTGATTACTTATAATCAATGTGAACACGGGTAGTACACTTATCACTTCTCTTTGTTGCACTCGTTGACTTCAATATCTGCGTGGTTATTTGCGTAGGTGAAATGATTGCAGTGCAGTTGTTTTTGTTTTGTTTTCATTATTCTCCTAGTCGTCTTATCAATTGAGTACCCATTCTGTAGTATCCATAGTTACCGTGCTAATATGTCGTTTCTCAGAAGTACTGAAGTATATGACTTTTTATCCATTCTAGCGCGACGATATCGATTCCTTTGAATTGATCCTCTTACAGCGTTGATCTCTATCGATTTTTATATTTTTCAGTACACAAAGCAATTTCATAGTCACATACTGTATAGTTGTTTATACTATTATCTTTTACGTACCCGGTCGCCGTTGCGCTGTATTGACAGGTTTTCTTTTCAAATATCTAGATATACAGACTGTGCTAAATATTTTCTGACACACTTGTATTGGTAAGTTTAGCAAGAACCAAGGTGTTAAAGACAAAGTAGCTGGCGATTCAAGAAGTGATTATCGGTATTTTCCTGTCTATATAACCTACAGCATTGTGAAATTTTATTTAAGCCACAGTAAACAGGAAGTCAATGCCGCATTGCGAATATATGCACAAGGAAAGGTAATTTCACCTTATTTCTGATTTATTTTTTCAAATCCTCCATGGTTTGCTAGTTATAGGCAATTTAGAATCTATAATTTGTAACTGTACTTAATGGTAACTTTTAAGGTAATCTAACTTATTTTCTCGAAAATTACCATCAGCGCTATAATCATAACGGTCATAATTCAGAGATAGCATGTACAAGATAGAATTTATGAATTTCGTCCATGACGTCATAACAGCTCATAGGAAACAATTGTAGATTTACCATAAATCACCGTATAGATCTTGTATGTAAGAAATAAATAAGTTCGATTTAAATGCATCTATAAAGATCTACTGTGTTTGGTACAATCTTGATGATTGCACCAAACAAAGAAGATCTTTATCGATGCATTTAAATCTAAATAGTTTATTTCTTCTAAGAAACAATTGTAACGTTCGCTGAGTTATGTATATTACGTTAAGGCTCAATATCTCCGCGACTTTTATTATTAACTTTCACGACACGCGCATGCATCGACATATTGACATCATAAAATAATCTGTAGAAATTATCTGTCATCAAGACCAATAGTAATCAAATTTGTCCAAGAGATGGCGGTTTTAATTATCATTCAAATTACCTGCGGGTAGAGATTATCTTTTAAATTCATTTTTCTTTCACTATAAATTGACGTGTGCGGCCGAATACCCTTCACAGAGAGAGAGATTGCATTCAAAGAGAAAAACAGATAAAGTCAAGGACTAATATAAGATCTACACAACGACAGCATGAAGACATTCAATAGGTGAGTCTAATATAGGGGACTAGTGGCCACATATATATCACCTAGCTTCAATAAAGCTGTCAGGGAAGTGACAGCAAGGATAGTTATGACCATTTGCAGGTTAACGCTGTTTTATTGATATATAGGGGCTGAGACGCGAAGTGCCTTATCTTTTTTTTTTTTTTTTTTTTTTTTTGTCTAGCACATGATCCTGCCTGACGACAAATGGAAACTGCAGCTTTCGTACCGCTTTGTGTGTGTGTGCGTGTTTGCGTGCGCGCAAGCGGTCGCACATTGTTGTCATGCCCCTTTTTGTTAATTCACGTGCCCAACAGTAACAATTGGAGTAATACAATGAACGTTACTAAAACTGTTCTCGTGTCATTGTTTTTATCTAATTTGGCAATGGTTTTGGCTTCCCTTAAAAATATTTTCGAAAGGAAACTTATTTACTTACAATCATGGTACTTTGTGTTAAACATGGTGATCTTTATGTATTCTCTTTACCGGTGCATTTTACTGTACTGTGTATGGCACATTCCTTAATACCTTGATTTTACGTCATTTCGCTTGAAATCTGGCACTTGTGTGTCATTGTAAATGTATCATTAGTGTTTACTTCCAGCTCGCTTCTCCTTCTACTCTCAGCGGCCATCCTCCCCGTGTTATCCTTCAGCCACTTCCCAACACGCCGTTTGCCAGCACAAGTACAGAAAGAACTGCCGGAACGGCATCTCGTCTCGGTAGCACAGGCACAACGTGGCAGAGAATGTTTCAATTACACTGGCTGCAGCGGCAGCGGCGGGGAGAACGCGCTGAATGCCAACTACCCTCTGCCGTGCTATGACTACGTTCTGACGATCGTCTTCGACGGCATGTTTGGCTGGTTGTACGATAAAGACAGCTTTGCCAAGCACCAGAGACAAGCAGGCAGAGGCGAAGCACAGGCCATTGCCAAGGGCAGAGAAACGGCGGAATGGATCAAAGTAAGTGACAAGAAACAATGAAGGGGATTGAGAGGCGATAATGCAGTTGACGTAATTGTCATTACTTTTAATAAAATATGACTGGGAGGCAAGTAAAGATGACCATTTCAGTTTTTTTCACCCCCCTCCCCCCATCCCACAAAATCAAAGTATGAACGTTCGATGCAAAGATTTGTAATTTCTGTAAAACCTTGCTCGGTATGTAAGTCTCAACTGATGTATTTATTGACTGTGACTGTTTTGTCGGTTAGGTTGGTATCAATCCGAATTAACCTAGTTACAGGTTACAAATAATTTGTCTTAAGAGTGCGCACTTTTCCGCCCTGGATGTAGATGGCGGGGAGGGGGGGGGTGCCAAGCGTTGGTTTGGTAAGACACATCAACGCTATCTCAGTATTTTCCTGAGCTAACGCTAACGTTTTCTCTTTTAAAGACTACCTACGGCATCGACTTTACCTACTTGCCGGATGAAGCCTTTCTTGAGAGCACACCTGGGAATTTCGCTACTATCTATGACGACAACGGTGGCAAAGTGATCTTCTTTAACTACCTCCTCAACCCGTCTGGCAGATACCGTCTAATCTCAGGGAGTAAAGGCAACGAGGCTTCCTTCTTCAATTCATTTGTCTCTAATGGAGGTCAGTGTTTTTCTTTTATTTCAAAGTAAATTATTTAATTTCGTTGTAATGAAGTGCCTTCGTTTCTGCACACTGCACTGCTTGTTGATCACATTGAAAATTTTTTCTGTCACGGAATGATGGAAATCCTGACCATTTTCACCAGGGTCGGAAATTATTTATCATTTTATGTGCTCTTTTCTTCAACGCAAGAAATGAATTAGTCAGAGACACATCAATGAATATCTAGTGAAAAAACAATCTGTGTCCCTGATAGGGGGTACTGACAATCTATTTCATGTAATTGTTCATTTTACCCCCAGTTCATAGAGCTGACAGCCAACTTTATTATTACAACAGGAAAATGTATAACCTCCTTTACCTGTCCCACATTTTGCGTGAATTAACTCGAGTAATTTATTATTATTATTATTATTATTATTATTATTATTGCAGGCTGGGGAATTAAAGTCGAGGCCGACTTTACAACGCGCGACGGCACACACCTAGCAGCGGGAGCACAGATTTCAAAAGGGGACTACGTCATCGGCATTTGCTCCAAAGACACCATCTTCGGCAGTGATTATTCGGAGAGAAAGCCCTTGTCGATCGAGTATGTTTGTACTAGCTTCGTTCCCCCCACCAGCACAGTGATCATAGACTGCACCGTGGAACATCACGTCATGGGGAGCGGCACCGCACGTGGCGCCCTCTTTCCGACGCCAGGAACACCAGGGAAATATGATGGACGAAATGTTCTGGCTTTTCCTGGAACTCAGGCGTTCCCTTAAGGACTTTGGATCATGACTACCACGAGAAAAGTGACGCCCATGATACCTCAGAATGATACTAGATGTTCGCAAACGCTCCAATCAGTCTTTCCAAAACTTTGTGTGCGCCGAAGTAAAACTAATATAAAACCATTCACTGTTGAAAGCAGATTGTTCTAGCAGTCGGAGAAAAATGTCAGCGTTCAGTTTTTTTTCTTTTCCTTTTCCACTGGATCGGCTGATATGGTAATAAAAATGTACGACAAACAGAAACCACGATTTCTATCAGTTGAGAATGTTTTGTTCATTTTCCCCCATTCGTATTATGCACAATATCTATCGAAATATTGTTTTAGTTTCTCCATTTAAAGTTTACCAATTTTCATACATTGTTGTCATCGTTTTATATTCTGATATGATGGCATTTCATATGCACACTTTTTAATTAAAATTCTTAAAGTACATAAATAACTAGCATACTAGTTGTAACAGATTTTGCTTAGTTTAAGACATATTTAAGACATGGATGGAGCAAAAATCAAAATTACTGTCCAAAATATATTACAAAAGTACAACATTCATTTCTTTAAAATGTTCATCTTCAAAATACTATATCCAATATAAAACTAAACTATAAATTTACACTGAAGCTTTGATAAAAACTTCTAGTTTGCTCTTCTGGCATAAAAACAACTTGCCCTAAGCAGTCACTTTTCAGTGTACTTCTTGCTGCAGGCCAGATTGGAAAAAAATTCCATCAAGTTTAAAAAAATACATCAAATGATAAACTTATATAGCACTACAACATAACTTTAATAAATATCCTCAACTGAACTACTAGTTTCTCTCTTTTTTTATTCTTACATAAAAAAGCAGATCTAATCGACAGTTATTTGCAAGATCCCACTAAAAGATGGGCGTATCTCTACTTTATCCCTGACATGGCAAACTGTAGTCAAATTTGATCTATATTAAAAATTAGCATAATCATTTTATAAACAACATAATTGATAAATATATGTGAAAGTCATGAAGAACAAGTTATCACACTGACTCTCTCTCTCTCTCTCTCTCTCTCTCTCTCTCTCTCTCTCTCTCTCTCTCTCTCTCTCTCTCTCTCTCTCGCACACACACACACACACAAAAAAAAAAAAAAACATGCATGCACAAACACACACACAGGGTAATAAATTTTGAGCACACAGTATGAAATGCACCAAAAATTATGATGCACAATGTCAATATATATCATCTTGGACCACAATTCCCTTAATTGACATTACATAAAGACATATTGGCTGTCACATGTGACTTGTGCATCATGATCTTTTCGAACTAGAATCTGTCTCATCTGGTGGAGGTCTTATCATGCGACGCCTGAAATACAAATAACATACACTTGATTTACATAAAACAAAAGGAAAAAATGATAAAACTAAAAATTCATTGAAAAAAAGAGACAAATAATTATAATTAGGGAAGTTTGTCCATGAAAGTGAACAAATCACAACTCACTGAAAATGCTTACGTAAGTTTAGGGTAGTGAAGATTATGAATAATTCTGTGCTCCACTATAAGTTATTAAAATTGTTGCTAGATGTCTGTACTTACAGAAGTGCATTAGCAGCTTGTAGTTCCTCTATCTTCTGCTCAGTGGCAGCCATCCACTCCTGATACATCTGTTGCCACTTCACCTTTAACTATAATATCAAAGGAACAATCATAGATTTCTCTTGATGCTTTTTAATCATATGCTGTGCCACACAGATTAAATTTTGGTATATAGTACTTTTTTCATTTCTCATATTAAAATATTGGAATGAGGTAAAGTGCAAATTTTGAATGTATTTTTTCTGATATTATTTTAAATGTTTATTCACTGTCCAGGTGTCAAAACTTTAAAAAAATTTACAAAGAAAAATTGATATATAACAAGAACAATAAATAAATAAATAAATAAATAAATAAATAAATAAATAAATAAATAAATAAAAAGCAAGTAGTGACACAGTTATGATCATAGATTGTGTTAGGTGTGACACAACTGGAATTGTGCTGGTTGTGATGAGGATGTGACTGGATGAGTGTGACATGGCTCAGATTGTGCTGCAAGCTGTGATTGTTAGGAGTGGCATGACTGTCATTGTATTAGATGGGCATGATGGCATGTGTCAGAGGAGATAGGACAGAAATTGTGTAAAGAGAGATCTGACTGATATTTTGTAAGAAAAGACACTAATGCAATTGTGTTAGGTGAGACAATACTGAGTTTGGTTGTGCTGGTTGCACCATGATTGTAACATACCCTTGCCTCTATCACCTCTTCTTTCTCACATTTCTGAGCTTCACGCTCACTCATCTCTGCCAACAAGCTGCTGACCCTTTCAGTCAGGTCACTGAAATACATAGTTTCAAACTGTGTTACATCACAAAGTTAGTACTTATAATTAACAAAATTATTTTCTAAACATTGCAAGGTCTTCACTCAGACACAGACATACATAAAGAAAATTTCACCTAAAATAATCACTTCATTAACATGTTCGCTATGTATACCATTACTATCATTTCAAGTCAAGACTAGAAAAGCACTCCGAGAGCGCAGACCTCCGCCAAGGCAGCAATTTTTTATTATTATTGATTATTGATCCGGATCACCACCAAAAACTTATCATCTGTTCCTTGGCCCAATTCTGACAGTTCCTGAAAATTTCATCAAAATCGGTCCATAACTTTTTGAGGTATGTTGATGACAGACAGACAGACAGACAGACAAACAGGGGTGAAAACATAACCTCCTTGGTGGAGGTAAAAAACAATTACTAGTATTTACTCTTCAAAATCAAATACAACCTGATAGAGCATTAAATTAAATATGCAAAAGAAAAAAAAAAAAAAGAGAGAGAGACACATGCCTCCTGTGCATCCTTCAATGCCCCTCACCCCATCCCTAAATCAAGCTCTTACACAAGTTCGACCTTTCTTCCAGAATAATAAAAAAAACAAACAAATAATTCCTTTCCATATCAAGATGCATACCCATTATGAATGGCCAGGGCAGCATTGTCTGCCTCCAGACTGCTTGCCTTCTCTGCCAGGGAGTAGTTCTCTGCCTGGAGGGTCATTATTGTGCTGTTCAAATCTTCGATGATTTTGTCATGACCACAGTTTGTGTTCTGAAAATCCAAAGATTTTACTTGTAATGACAAATATTACAAATACAGATGATAATGCATTGTTATTGTTTTCTTTTAAGGTTTTTTAAAAGGTTTTAATAAAATATACTTTAAGTTTAAATATCCAGGTTATCCACATATATTCGAAACTGGGAGCATTTAAAAGTATGTTCAACATGTTTCTGTTGCTTACAGTAGTCCAAGAGATTTTTCTCCCTTTTATAGCTCTAATTAAAGATGTCATTTTAGAAAATTGGCCCTTTTTGTGCAAAATGTGAGATTTTAAAGCATTATATGTATGCTTTGGCAGTGTGTTCTTTTTTTTTCTTACCTCAGCACTCAACTTAGCAGCTTCTAATTTTTTCTTCAGATCTTCCACTTCTTTTCCCTGATCAGGTCCCTGCTTAGCTTCTCTAAAACATAAAATGAAATAAAATGACAAAAATTATCTAAAAAAAAAAAAAACATGAATACCTCTGCAATACATATATCTTGGAATCCTGCCCTTATCTATCAAGAATGAAAACTGCCAGAGTAAGCTCTGCATTTTCTGCTGACAAATCCCCCACCCACTTGTAAAAACAAACAAAAAAATTGCACTTTTCTTTGTAATAAGCAACTTTACTACCAAAAGATACAACCAAAGAGGCAAAAAAGTCTGACACTTAAAGGTACATCCCATAAGATTTACCTGCCAAAATGGATTTTAACCAGGAAAATAAGCAATTTTCTGGTACTTACAATCATTTATCTATCCCTCTCTGCACTTGGATTTGACCTTTGATAATTTTTTTAAAGGTTGATCTTAGCTGAAAATGACTGGCCAGTCATTATAACAGCAACCATTTTCCCATTAACTCCAATGGAAATATCAAAATCAGGTAGCTTCCAAAAAAGAATATGTCAAGGGTTTAATCATTTTCAAGGTGTATGTAAGATTTTATAAGAAGCTGTGGATGGCAATAATAAGCATTTAGGGGATTTTCAAACCCATGGAGTGTACCTTTAATTGTTATACAGAGGAAAATTTCCCCAAATCAGGAGACTCCAGACAAAATTAGGAGAGCTGACAGGTTCACCTACCTATTGCTAAAGGGTGTTCCTACATTGATAACTTCCCTCTCACGCTTCAGCACCGTAGTGTTCTTGGCTTTCCTCAGATCTTCTAGTCTCTTCTTTAAACTGCTCACCTCTGTCTCAAGCTAGAATGATGTCAGAAATTACAATAAAAATACTAGGAAATATCTGGTAACAATGAAATATCAATATGTTAACCAGGTAAACAAATTTGATGAATGACTGCTGAAATACAAGTTAACTGTATATTAGATGGAGGGCACTTTGTTTTAATCAAGTAATAAACAAAGCAGAATCATTTTAGCACTTATAAACTGAGTATAATTTATTAAAGTATACAGGTATAGCATTCTTAAAAAATAAATCAGAAAAAAAACAGAAGCATACTTCTTTAACTCTGTTCCTCAAAATGGCAGCTTCTGTCCTGCTATCTGCAGTAGAATCTCTTCTTCCCTTACTTGCCATTATCACAACCGGTACTACTCCTTCTAAAACAATACAAAAAGACTTGTAGAATATATATATTGGTCTCATGTGCTATATTTTTGTATCTTGGGAGGGGAGAGAGCAGTGTTAAGCCAAGAAGCATGTATTATACAGTAGGTCCCAGCCACTGTGTACACAACTGTACTACAATGTATGTGCCACTAATGAACAATTGCAAAACAGATTAAATTGGGGCATCTCACATTATATACAATTATTATGCCAATAATTCATTAAAAAATATGACAAAGATATCTTGGTGATTTAAGATGAAATTACATGCACTAGTATTATCTAACAGTTAAGAAATACATGGCTTTTGTACCCATTTAATCAGACAATTTATTGTTATAATGTTATAAAACATACATATGTACCACTATATGCTTCTGTGGACTTTGTATGGGTTTGCGTGCCAGTATAACTTCCACAAATCGACAATTTCAACATTTACCTCCTTAAAGTTAAAGAATAGACCGACCTCTGCGCAAGTGTTCAACTAGGCTAATTAAAAAGTGCACTATCATCCCCCACAAGTATTCAACTAATGACTTGGGTAAATAGGATTATTACACGGGACATTATTCTTATTATTAAGCAAAGTTTGGAGACTCTGGTGTGTTGCACGGTTGCTGTGTTTTAAATTCACTTACATTTGGCTTCCCAACTGTTTCGAACATTTGTGTAGGTACAAACATGGCACTAAATCTTACTGAGGTACTGTCATTTGATCATGAAACAGACTCGCTCACACTCGTTTCACTGCTGCAGGTGTCTGATGGGACTGCCACCTAGTGGAGATTATATAAATTGTTTACACTAACAACGTCGCAGCAGCGCACAGGTCACTGCGCATAGAGATTCTGCTTCCGCTGAACTCTGACCTTCGACCCACAGATTCAGATGACCGGGTGTATGGAAAATTGTCGACACAAAGCGGCTTGATATTAGAAATATTTTTCGCAATTGTTGACATATTTAAGGTGAGTAAGAGTAGGGTTGAAATTTAACCTCTTCCCCCCCATGTATACTTCTCAGCATACTCAACAAGGAAGGAAATTTTCACTCTTGAAAAGGGGAAATTTAAACGTCGGCCATATTGGATCCGCTAGAGGAGGGTACAGAAACATTAGCTTTTTAAATCTAGAAACATCCCTGATCTAGGTTTCTTTAAACCGCAAGACATTGGTGAGTTTCAAAACTAAATATGTATTCAGTATAAAAAGCGTTATATTTTCCCCTAAGAAGATGGATTTGGGCCTCCATTTGTAGCATAAACATCGCGAAGTTTAACCACTTCCTGTGGCGATAGAGCTAAGACAAAGGGAAAGTGCAACGCAACAAATGTGATGTAGGCTACTAACTGTAATTAAAATAGATAGTTCAATGCCTTATTTGCATTGAGGCGGCCATTTTTAAATGCGCAGCCTCTTAATTAGCTAGTGACTTAAATCAAGGAGCTCAGAACTTTGGATAGTTTTCGTCCAGATGCTTAACTACAAAATACTTGCAGTTAATATTTTAACAATTTCAAAATCATTCGCTTAACATTTCAAGTTTATAGACTTAAGTAAATCGATCATTATTTAAAGTAAATAAGTTAAATGGTGATTTATCTTTGTAACATGTTATCCCTTTACAGTGTCATACCCATGTTGTTTTGTTACCAAGGCTTTCCCCAGATGGCCGTCCAGATGTCATTTGGGTAGCAATTAGACTCAGAAGCTGGCCTGTAATTCCAAAGACAGCTGGACGGCTTCCAAAATTTTTGGGTTGCTTGGTTGGGCTTGCTTGGGTTGGACTCGCTGTAAATTGTTGACTAAATGACATGTTAATATTTTGGACTCTCTGTATCCCAAATCCTGGGGAATCTCTGTTTGTTACCAAGTTGCCTATGATTATAACTGGTATTGCTGTTCACATTCTGAGTTGTCTATGCTGATCACATACCCCGCTAATATGAGGCAAAGAGGTAACACACGCTGTACATTTTTATGCACTCCCAATATCTTAACTTTTGGAATGAAAAACTTATATTGCTAAATTTAAAAACACTATTTATTTTTCAATTTTTTTTTCATCATTTTCAGGCAACCCTGTTGTGTATGCAAGTGTGTGGTGGAATACGTCCCTTTCCAGTGTAAGAAGAGAGATTTGCAACAACTAAACCATCATCATCATTGAAAAGACTCATCACTTCATCAGCTTGTACAGATCTTAGTCATACGTCATCTTCATTTCACTCATTACTCATCGTTATTATCATATATACAATTCACCCAGCCACAGGCGCCCTCTACAGTTGAGATGGCGGCTCAGGTGGAACAGAATTCGACCAACCACGTGGCCCAGAATAAAGTAGGGGCGGGAGAGAAGATCACTATGGGGTGTGTATCATGACTGTCAGCAAATAATGTAGATCCTTCCTGTGTGTAGCCTGTGTGAATATGTCATGCATTTACACAAAACGTGGTAAATTTTTATCAACAGTGTTGCAGTTGAGGGGATAGTGTAAGATTAGTAGAAGAAATTGTTTGATTCTCATTTGAAATCCTGCCCAAAGCACCCTGAGCTTCAGAGCTAACTTGACACTAACCTTTTCACTGTAGCCTATCTCCATCGTGTCAAGTAACCTCTGACCAGATTCGAGTGCCCCCGCCGCCCGCCAATCAAATTTAAAGCCCGCACTCAATGACTCATTGAACGATCTAGCCAATGAACGCGAACGAGTCAAAGCGCGCTTTGTTCAAATCCGGACCAATCAAAGATAAGGCTGAATATCAGGGACTTGCCGTAACCTGTGGGCAGCACGCAAAATACATCATCCCTCAGTAGATAATGATGCAGGGCATCATACTGCTCTGGTTTCAATTCCGATATACTCCATGCTTTCTTTGTGTACGGTGATGCACTCGGAACCACTCGGAACTACTCGGATGTCTCCGCACTCGACAATAACTATGTTGTTAGTATGGAGCTTGCGGAATCAGCCGAGGATTGCCGATTGACGATCAACCAATCAGCGTTTTCACCAAACTTTGGTGAAAAATTTTGAAACATGGATTCGATTGGCTTATATAAAATAGGTCAAACTATTTTCGTCAGAGGTTACTTGACACGATGGAGATAGGCTACAGTGAAAAGGTTAGTGTCAAGTTAGCTCTGGAGCTCAGGGTGGCCCAAAGGTGTTAGGTTACAAATTATTATAGGCAACTAGTGAAAATGTGGTTCATTTTCAAGGTATCGTGTTAAAGTCATTTTGTACTGCTAAGTCGTATGTATATGGAAAGCATCATGAGTTTGATTTTCTTATTTTTATTGAGCATATTTTCTATTTGTTATAGGGAGTCTGTTACAGAATGGAAAAAACAGCTTCACCTCCCCCCAAAAGACAAAAGAGTCAAAACTACAGTGAGTAGAAATTATTTTCTTTATATGATTTCTCCACCACAAACTATTGCTGTTGAAGCACCCCAGTGTCATAATGATGAAACCTTATGTCCAGTTCTGCTGCTGAAAGGCAATGATGGATGACCTTGACACCTGAATGACACAGATCTCACTTGGGGTGTGATTACACCTAGACTAACTTAGATTGGTGATTGGTCTAACGTTTCTAGACAAATAGGCTATGTGTGTGTGTCTTACACTCAGATAACTTGTGATAAGCATATGGTAAAAACAGCGGAACTGCACCTGGCTTTGAGGAAGATCTTAATTGTAAAAAAAAATGATGGCATTGTTTTTTATTTCCCCAGTCATGCCTAAAATGACAATTCTGTCATGTTTGAGATATTTTAATATATCGTTGAGGAGGAAAAAGTGGGTCAACAGGTTTTGTATCTGATACATAGTGTTTTATGTTGAAATGAATATTTATGTGATACGTTAATTTGATCATGTATTACTATTAATATTTTTATTATATTTTAGGATGTGACAAATACAAAAGGCAATGAATTTGAGGACTTCTGCCTTAAACGAGATCTCTTGATGGGTATATATGAGAAAGGCTGGGAGACGCCCTCCCCCATCCAGGAAGCTAGCATCCCCATCGCATTGACAGGTAGCATACACACTCGTATTCCATATTTCTGAATATTTTTAAATATCTTAATTTTCAATTAAAGCCACAATGTGTTGATAAATGAAATGAAATATACCCTAGTAGAAATTTGTGTACTGTTTTGGGTTCAAACGAAACCTTTTATATCTGTAGTCTGCCAGAGAAGGTCTCTTTTTGTATGCTGGATGATTGCAGTTTTATTGATTTATCTTTGATTTCAGGTCGAGATGTGCTAGCACGTGCCAAAAATGGAACCGGTAAAACTGGGGCCTATGCCATTCCAATCATAGAAAGAGTAGACCCTAATAAGAATGAAATTCAAGGTAAGATATTGATTTGGATGTTGAGAACTAGTGAAATTAATAAAGAGGGAATCTTTTTAAAGAATGATAAAAAAAAATGATAATAGGTTTACATAAAATGTTAAAAATCAATAGGGTGGGAAAAGATGGAAGACAAAATATTTGATTGTCTTCAATTCTGCGTAAGAAATTCTCAGTACTTTGATGTATCCTTTTGTGTGTGTTGTTTTAAAAAGCGAAAATTTTCAAGAGCAAGGAAGGAAACGTGCAATATTGACTAAGTGTTTTTCTCTGCCATCTCAACTTAAACACTTGACAAGTTTTTATTGTCTTTCCTTCCAGCCATGATCATTGTACCTACAAGGGAGCTGGCTTTACAGACTAGTCAAATATGCATAGAGTTGTCCAAGCACATAGGCTGCAAGTGTATGGTGACCACAGGGGGCACCAACCTACAGGATGATATTATGAGGCTCTATGAACCTGGTGAGTTCGTTGAAGACAGGCCATGGGCGTTTTGTGTCATACATGATGGCAGTGTGAATGTTTTGTTATATATATCAAATTTGAAAGCTATATTATATTTCTGTAGATGTTCTTTTGGATATAGAAAAAGAAAGGCATAGATATCCCTTGACATGTAGAAATATTAGGGGTGAAGTCTGGGTGATGGTGATATTGCCTGTGGTTGTAACTGGTATTGCTGTTCACATTCTGAGTTGCCTGTGCTGATCACATACTTGGCCAATGTGAGGAGGTGTGCTGGCAACTCCACCTGTCTGATAAATAGTTGCTTTTGCATTTCCGTGATCTCCCTGGTTTTATTAGGAAAGTACTTGTCTAGGATGTTTGGTATGTGCAATTTGCAGTGATGGGTCATATTTATGATGTAATAATTAAGCCAGAATTTTTTTTCCTGAAAGAAATTGACATGTTTGTTGTTGATTCCAGTCCACATTGTCATAGCAACCCCTGGTAGAGTGTTAGATCTGATGAACAAAAATATTGTCAAAGCCAGCAAGTGTGGAATATTAGTATTGGACGAGGTATGTCTTTTCTTGTGCTGTTTTATGTTTTTTAATGATGTACTTCATAGATAGATGATAACTTGGAAACTAGTGTCATAATGATGAAACCTTTTGTCCAGTTCTGCTGCTGATGAGCGATGATGGATAATTTTGACACCTGAATGACACCATTTTTTCTTAAATGAAATATCTCAAGCACACCATTGGCCATATTGAACAAAGGTTATTCTAAAGATTGTGTATGTGGTATTTGTAATACCAACCAAAGGAATAATGCCTATTTTGTGTTTTATAAGTATGCTCCTTGCACCCAAATTCCCTTGAGTGAATATACTGCCTTTACAGAAGATTGTGTTGTGTGTAATTTCAGGCAGACAAGCTGCTGTCCCAGGACTTCAAGGGTATGCTGGACAGCATCATTCACCACTTACCAAATGACAGGCAGATCTTACTTTATTCTGCCACTTTCCCAGTGACGGTGGAAGCATTTATGGTGAGTCTATCCTGCAATATGCAGTCTGTGGATGTTGGGCTTAACTTGGACTGTTAAAGTGAGATTGCCTTAGTCAGTTGATGTTATATTAGTCTAAAAACATTTAAATAACAATAAATAAATGGTGAGGTGTTTTATTATGAGTTTTAGTACTGTACTCCTAATTTTGATGATGATTTTAGGATGATTTTAGCTAAATAAAAATAAAAATTTGGTAAAAATTGAAATAAAATAGATAAATTACAAGATCAATAAAAAATACAATTATGCAGGAAGATGAAAGTGTCAAGCAATCAAACTATTTTGCTCAAAGGGTTTCATGTTAAAACCCCTTATGACATGAAAGAGATGGAAAATTTCAAAGCACAATTGTGTTTTTTCCATTTTACAGAAGAAGCACTTGAACAGCCCTTATGAGATCAACTTGATGGACGAACTGACCCTGAAAGGAGTGACACAATATTATGCATTTGTACAGGAAAGGCAGAAAGTCCATTGCCTGAACACACTCTTTTCTAAGGTGAGACTACAGTGATTGAACCACACAAACTTATTAGTCTGAAAAAAGAATGATATTTTAAAATTATATTTATTAAAGTGCAAATGAGTGGCATATTTGGTACTAAGGCTGTCTGTTCCTTGCTGGTGAAAAGCTGTGCGAGGATTGTGAAAGAACTTCGCCTGTGTCGACATGTAATTCTGATCACTGTCGGTTTGTTTACTGCAGACAGAATAGGAAGAATTGGGAACAGTTCACTGCTATGATGAACACTGTCTACTGCAAGCACTGAGGCTACTAAAGTGCCAGAGCTAGAAATGGCTGAACCCACTGGCATGGCTTAAGTGTAAAGAGCAATATAGGCCATTAAGGCTGTCTGAGCAGAACAAGGAATTCTATTAATTGTTTATCTATTTATGTACTAATCATGATTAACATTTTGACTGAGCCAAGATAGGGAATACCACTTGCTATTTATTTACAGTATGACAACAGTTTTTATGTGTGAAAAAGAAAAAAAATTCTCCACACCCACTTACATGGACCATTGCAAGGGAAAACAATCTCCATGATGACAGCTCTCACCCACGACTGTATCATGTATTCTCTTTTGTGTTTTCAGCTACAAATCAACCAGAGTATAATATTCTGCAACTCGACGCAGCGTGTAGAGCTTCTGGCCAAGAAAATCACTGAGCTCGGCTACTCCTGTTTCTATATTCATGCCAGGATGAACCAGCAGCACAGAAACAGGGTGTTCCATGACTTCAGGGCTGGACACTGCAGGCATCTGGTCTGTTCTGGTGAGTTTCAATAGATTTGGAGATCAGTGGGCATGTCTGTATGCGTGTGCGTTGGTTGGTGTTCATGCACATGTCAGCATGTGTCTGCGTGCTTGTATGTTTGGACAGAAAGTCAGAAACCAAATATCTCTTAGGGATTGTTGAAGTAGTGGCATAGAATATACAGATCTTTCTTTAGAATTCCTTTCAGTTTGTGTCTAGATAACCTTACCTTAATATCTGTTCTCGAAGTAGCTGCTCACTGCAATGATGAACTCTGTCTATTGCAAGCACTGAGGCTGCTATAGTGCCAGAGCTAGAAATGGCTGAACCCACTGGCATGGCTTAAGTGTAAAGAGCAATATAGGCCATTAAGGCTGTCTGAGCAGTACAAAGCAAGGTTAATGTGAAACTTGGTAATTTGTTTTATGTGGATTGTTTTTCCCATGGGTTAGTTATGGAAAGAAGTTCCTATTGAAATATGTTTTCTAATGAGTTTTTTTGTGAGGGGGGGGGGGGGCTTACCTATATATTTGATTTAAGATGATTGCATATGTAGAAATTTTGATTTTGAAATGTTATAATTCTCCATTTCCACAGACTTGTTCACCAGAGGTATTGACATTCAAGCCGTAAACTGTGTCATCAACTTTGACTTCCCCAAGCACGCAGAGACATACCTGCATCGTATTGGCAGGTCTGGAAGATACGGCCATCTTGGCATCGCTATCAATCTTATAACTTACGAAGACAGGTAAGGAGTGTTTGTGCCTCTTTTAATATAACTTAATAATCTTTGATATAACTAATAATTTGATCTTGCCTATGATTAAAACTGGTATTGCTGTTCACATTCTGAGGTGTCTATGCTGATCACATACCCTGCTAATATGAGGCAAGTTTTGAAGGGTTTTTTGTTCGGGAGAGTTCTGAAATCAAGTGAATGGCAGTAATACATATGAAAAGAGACGGCTATGCTCAAGGTTCAATTAGTCCTAAATAATGCTGAACATAACATATACATAACTATTATCTGTTTAACATTGCTTTGTTGAACCATTCCAGATTCGCCCTTCATAAGATAGAACAGGAGCTGGGCACTGAAATCAAACCTATCCCCAAGGTGATTGACAAGGCTTTGTACGTGGCCGAGTATGGCAGTGAACCCGATCCTGACAATGAGGAGGAGCTGAAGAAGAAAGAGACCAAATAAACCACTCAGGGAAACAACCATTGCGTTGGGTGAGACACAGGAGCTGTCTCATCTAGCGCAATATTGTCAGCTGTGTGTGACTTGACTTGCCAGTATTTCATTAATAATAAAAGACAACACAGGATATTCAAGTGTCCTTGGATTGGTAGGGTGTTACTCATTGACAAATACACTTTGCGTGAGTCTGGATGTGTTTTCATGCCATGATCTTCCTCTGCTACACTTTTTTTTTGACCTGGTTTCAATACATGATGAGTTCACAAGTGCACTTTAAGTTGTCAAGCCAAGATGAGGATGACGGGAACCTGTAAAAGTTCATGATTTGATATTTGCTGAAGGAACAAGTGAGATTTTAAGTTTTTTCTACAGAGACGTTCTTTGAAACTTACACATTTAAGAAATCAAAAAGAACAAGATAAAAGATTCGTTACTTAGCGGTGGTTAGTCAACATTACACTTGTGTCCCTTATTTTATATTTTTGACTTGAGTTTTAAGAATAATTTGCAGTGTGGCAGTTTGAAAGGAACTTAGGCACATAGTGATGGAAGTTTTAGTTGATGAAAAGGAAAGTACATTCAGTGTGTGGTCAAAAGTTTAAAAGATGTCTGGTTTATAAAGTGCCCTATCCAGGTATAATGTGGACAGAACCAGTTGGAGATAATGAATTTCAAGAAGAGAAAAAGAATCTAGACTGAAGAATTTAACATTTTCCAGATATCTGTTGCAAAGAACTCTTTAAAAATTGTGTCCGAGTCTTTGCCAGGCCAGGCTGAAGGAAGGGATTGTTACAAGTGAAAATTCTAGGAACAAGGAAGGCATTGATGCTGCAATTCCAAGCTATAGGAAAGGAAAAAAGTGCAGCAGACAGTCTCAAACCATGAAAGTGATGTTTGCACAATTCCCATTCAACCTCAGGACCCACTAAACACATCATTCAAGGGAAAGCATGAGATTAAGTTCATTGTAACCTAGCCGTTAACTGGGGAAAATGTGAAATATATAAAGAAAGGCAGCAAAGGTCAGTGTAATAACTGAGCACTAAAAAGAAACATTTTTTGAGATGCAAGTTGAAAAGAAAAGGAATCAACTAGAAAATGAAAATGAAATAGAATGTGAAAAATGCACTTTGATGAAAAGAAAATGTTTATTCAAGAAAAAAAAATTAGCAAAAGGAGTTGGATGAAAGTACTGTCTGGAAGTTAACTGTCAAGGAAGTACTGGCAGCTTCTGAACATTCCTATGGGCAGGACACAAACTATTCTAGTATTTATTAAAGCCCACTGGCAGATCAAGTTGCACATGGCTGATAGATGTGTATTTTTTTGCTATCGATTCCATTGTACATAGTGTCAGCACTGCTCTGCACATCTGGATGCGGAGTGCTTTCAGAATTGGAAAGTACTCAACTGAAAGCTCAGCATCCCACACCCTCTACCTGCCCAGCGTGGTAGGTGAGAAAAGGAGAAAAGAATTCAGAACTTCAACATTATCCATTTATGCATGCAATTCTGAATGATGGTCCAGATATTGGGGTTGGATTTTTTTTTTTTTTTTTTTTTTTTTTTTTGGTGGGAGGGGGGTATTCTAATGATTGCTTACAATGAGTTGGCAAATTTCCTGTGGTACACCTGGTAATGAAACTGTGCTGTTTTAAGCCCAGTGCTGTTTGGCTCATGTTGGTCCAATGCTAGAAGAAAGCCAGTCACTCCCATTTTATGATGAAATAGATACAACTAGGTCTAGCTGTGCAGAGATCTTGGAAACTTCATGGTTTGGGTCTTGTGCATTAGTGCCATTGGAGTTAGGTTACTTAGATGCTGTTGAAATAGAGAGGGCTTAAGAATAGAACAATTTTGACAAATTGCATATCATTGCTTTACTCAATTTTTTCTATCCAAAACTGCTTTGAGAACATTGCACTGGTCTTGAAGAAATTATTTGGTAATGTGATAATGGTTAGGCTCTGCAAACTGCAACATTCGTCCTTTTAAAGGTCACCATCCTGACAGTCAAACAGTAGTACATGAAACTTTTTATTATTATTATTATTTATTTATTATATTTTTCAAAAACATTTTTGGAATTCATGGCTTTGACAAAATGAGGAGCATTCGCTTAAATAGTGGTTTCAGCTCTTTGAGAAAACACTTGGCATTTGAATCATATTCTTTGCAGTCTGCTGAAATTCTGAGACATTTTTGAGCAAAATTTTGAATCGTCACTCATAAGATCTCGAAATGAAATCAAATGTATATTCTAAATGTTGAATAGCTGGACCTTCTTCTCCCTTTTATACTTAATGTCTCAGATGCTTTCAGTATGTTGGTTTGGTGGACTTTTTAAGTTGTGTAGTTTATTCGCTAACTGGACCCAGTTGTAGCCCAAGGTGGTGTTTTCAATCCTAAATAGCTGTTTATATGCACAATGATAAGTACTGTTATACTTGCTTTCTGTAGCAGGAACCAAGAAATGTATTAAGATGAATTTGTTGGTTGTACTCGCGTGTTATCAAGCTAGGACAACAGATCTATATAAATTGAACCGTTTATCAGATGCACACTTAAAATTATTTCATAGTCAAAATGGAGACGTTGTATATTATATATAATGGAGAATTACAAATGCTTGTACAGAACTCCAAGCCGAAGTCTATTTCTATTTGCCCCCCCCCTAAAGGAGCCTCATTTGGTAGCAAAGTCCAGGCAGCTTTATAACATAGTAAGAGAATGTGATGCTCTCATATGAGGCACCCTTGGGGTGAGATGTAAAAAGCTGTCCCCCTGTTATGTAGTGTCTGATGTGGATTGCATGCGCAGGTGTCCGATTAGTGACAATAATTTGAGAAGGGGCGTTGATAACTATGCAATGAATTATGTCCTCTTGGTGACTCGCAAGGACAAGACCAATCCATACCAGGGACAACATTCTGGAGGGATTCATTATTATATCTGTTGTACATATTCTCATTCGAGCTCCATTCTGACGCCTTTTGGATGAAGCTGTTATTTATATCTCGCTGGCTGCTAAAAATGCTTAAAAACAGAATAAAAGAGTGATGGAAGAGTCAGGAAACTAAGAACCCAAATCCCTCCATATCTGCATTTTCTTCATCACAAAGAGGTGTCTGAATGTTTTTGACTGTTGCAGTACATGATTCAATTCTGGTGTCAACTGGAGTTGGCTGGTGTCCTTTGTGTATACCACTCCCTGGTGGCATTGGTAAACAGCACACATCTGATCTCAGTAAAGGGGTTGGAACTTATCTATCTCCGACTCACCATTGTGTTGTGTTGTCAATGCTGCCACCTGCTGTTAAGTGGTATTACTGTCCTGCAGGTGACTTGCCTGTGCTGCCACCTTTTGGACAGGGTTTTGTATTAATTGCTAGGTGCTAGAATGTGAAATGAAGGAGATTAGAATTATCAGGAAGTATTAAAGATTTTTATGAGAAGAAATTGGTTGCACAGAAGGCAGTTACTTTTTTTTCTTTAATGAAATAGTTTTACTGGTAATGAGTCCAGTGAAGTTTCTGTTTATGAATTTAAGTTAAGTAATTATGCAGAATATCGGCAATGTGCTGCCGATTTATTTGGTGCAATGACTTCATAATGTGTTTGGGTCGGGATTAGCTGATGGCCAAAATTAATGAAGTTCAATGCTATATTGGGAGATTCTAGAGAATACTTTGTCCCCAAATAAAACCATTTAGATTAGCCATCAGCTGCTGCCTGATACTGAAGTATGTAAATTGGCAAGTAATGTGCATAATAGCTGTATACCATGGGGTTGTTCTCTGTTCAGTTTTCAATGTGTGACTACTGATAGCAGGTACTGGTTTGGCATAGGGTTGGGGGTAGGGAAGACGGACAGACTCTCTCTGCTGGTAAATGCTATATGCAGGCCTTGTGATAAGAGACTTGATTTTATCCAGTGAAGAGGAGTACATATCACAGGTCAAATGTAAAAATTAGGAACCCAGGAAGAGCTTGTTTCACACATTCCAAGTTAAAGTGATCTTAATATTATTATTATGAAGGATTTTTATGAATTACGATAATGATCAGTTGCTTTGAGTTGTGAATTCATAGTTCAACCTGGGAGTCTAATTTGTTTAATTCATGGCCCTCTAGTGCGACCAGGGCTCATGGAAGCTAAATATTGCAGAAAGTCTTGGTCATCTTGGTTACAATAATTATGAACTGACCATTGTTTAAAGTGGTTACCGCTGTGGTTGATAAACCTTGCTCATAAATTATTGTTTGTAAGTGACCTTCGATTACTGCATGGACTTGGGTGTTTATCTTCCATGGTTGTTAAGAAAAAAAAAAAAGTATCGGGAGTATTTTATCTGAACTTCACTGTTATCATGTTAATGAAATGGAAGTGAAGTCATTAGTGCTTCTATTTTCAATGCAGTCAGTTGTGGACAAAGGCATTGACAGTATCATCAGTCTAATTCGAAGAAGCAAAGTTCAGTTGACATACTCTTCCCCAAGTCCGCCCCTAAAGATGTCATCCACTTCGTTTGGTTTGACATTGCTGTATGACACTTCTAACATGGTGAGCAACTCTTTGGCAGATACCCTGTGGCAACACGTCAGAGGGCGCTGGAGGTTGTGTGCATGATAGACGTTGATTGTTTACTAGGTTATTATGGTCAGGACTTGATGTTGTGGATTGAATATCTGAGTAATGTTTACAACACCAATTTTGGACAACATACAGAGGAGTTTGATTTTATCATCAGAATGGGCAGTATTCTCCACAGCACAAGTTCTGATCTCGAGGCTATTTTTTTCTCTGAAATGGTGCACATTATTAAGAATTTTGGCAATTATTAAGGCAAAAATGATGGACTTTATTAAGAAGTATTTTGGAGTCATTTGAAAAAAATCTTGCAGTAAATGTGTGAAACACAGCAAGACTGATTTCAGTTAAGAATTTATTTTGTATTTTCCATGAAAACAAATTATGCATTTGAATAAAGAACATGCCTCGTTATGATTGACTTTGGTTTGTTACTTTAATGCTTTATGACTGTTGATGCCTTTATAACTCGAACTCAAAACATGAAAAATTTACAGGATCATTTGGTGCTGAGTCTGGTAGTTGAGTAGTCCTGAGAGTCCCTTTTTTTTTTTTTTTTTTTTTTTTTTTTTTTTTTTGACCCAGTGCATCAAGTGCCTCCATGGTGTTTCATTTATACATTGTACAAGAGCCACTCGACCTATCCCTCACTCCCATATGTACAAATAAATAAAGATCTGGGCCAGGATTAGATAACATTGATACAAAAAAGTTTATTCACAAATTTTCTGGAAATGCTAAATAAATATACAAAGCAAACTTATGAGTTTAATATAGATGATATAACTTGACCTTTTGAGATGTATCATAAAACAAGTTTTTCATTATTGTATTTTATCAAATAGTCCTTGAAATTACACAATTGACTGAAGAAGAGGTCTATTTCTCAAAACGAGACCTTCAACCACCAGTCTGATATCAATCTTCAGGACAATGTTTTTGAATGAAACCAGTCACTTCTTTATTACACATAAATGTCATATTAATCTGCTGCAGCTTCCTCCTCTGCAGGAGCAGCATCTTCTGCTTGTTCCTCTGCTGCTCCATCAGTTGCTTCCCCTCCCTCTGCAGCTGGTTCCTCCTCTGTTGCTGGGGCCTGCTCGGAGGACTCTGGGGCATCTGCTGCTGCCTCGCCACCTGCTGGGGATATGTTGAGAAAGGTTTAACATTTTTGTGAAAAATGATTGAAAACTCTGTTTATGAATCTCTAATAAAAATGAATTGTGTGTGTACAAAGTACATTTTAACAATAAAAGCAAGTCAGATTGTATGTTACCAAATAATCTACCATTTTACATGACAAAAATACCAATTACATTTGCAGGTTTAAAATATGCTTATAAATAGCATAAACTCTTGCATAGTTGTATGACTTGTCTTTGTTAGCACACACACACTAGCCCTGTAAGTTTTCTCATAGCATCACACTGAAAGTACAAGATATGTTATATATGTTAACAACAGCAGAGCAGTGTTGGGAGGGTAGTCGGTACATAAAAGTGAAGCTGTGATTATCGTGAAAATGCTGCAAAAAATATTTGGATTGTGTTCATTTTGCCTTTTGTGTTTCGGAGCAGGAGAATTGATTTTTCTGAGAATGAGATGGGGCAGATGATTAAAAAAAAAAAACCATATATATTGGGAAACATCAAGTGAGATTAGATTTTATTCTTACTCTGAATTTTGGTCCTTTTTTTTGCACCCCAGAAAGTCATCTTCCTTTTTTATTATGAAGAGGGCCATTGAAAAAATTGTGTTATACACTTGATTAATTCCCAATGTTATTCATTAAATCAAAGAGTTTGGTTAAAATTCATTTCATGTTGTTAAAGCTCAAGCAGAAGCATAAATGTGAGTATTTTGTAGTAGCAGCATTTTCACACTTCATTACTCCTGGATCATACAACAATGTTTTGTTAGTTTTCAAAATTATCACCATGTTTAACTTATGGATTCCACATAAAGTCTGCAGTGAAAGAATTCATCGAGTAGAAGTATTATGTTGACTTATAAACAAAACCATTATAAAAAGCAACTGCACACAATATTAGTGCAACACATGTTAAAATACATAAGCACAGAGCACACAAATTTGCACAATAATCCCCCCCTCCCCTCAAAAACTTTCCTCCTTCATTGCCAATTTAGGTTAATGCCCTTCACCCCCACCTCTCCAAAGAAAAGATCTCAAAGCTGTTGTATGATCCAAGCAATGTCCACACAGTTTCACATACCTTCCTCCTGCCCTTCCTCTGCTGCCTTCTGCTCTCCCTCCTCAGCAGCAGGCTTCTCAGCCTCCTCCCCTGCTCCCTCAGCGGGGGCAGCCTCTGCCTCCCCCTCGGCACCCTCACCTTCTGTGGTCTCCGCAGCAGGTGCTTGCTCCTCACCCCCCTCCACTGCACCCTCGGTGGCCTCTGTGGTTTCTAAACCAGCAACAAAATAAAACCCAAAAAATAGCAACTAAAGAAAATGCAAGCAACTGAATGAAATTATAAATTGAAAATAAACCTTGTTAGCAACTCACATGCTGTAGCTAAATAAATTCAAGCAAATAGGCTGAAGCATGAAGTCAACTTTCAGAAATTGCAAACAAGTCAATGACATCTTTTGTTTTTAATGATATGTGCGCTGTCAATCTTATATTACTAGTTTTATGTAAAATCAAAAATGCGCAAAAAAAAAAAAAAAATGCATAAATAAATAAATCATCAATTAAAAATTACCAACCAGATCAAGAAAATGTAGGTTGCATTGCCCACTCCAACATCCTAGGGTTTCCCACTGTAGAACATGGTCTGTACAGTGGCTATGAGGGCCAATAATCAGTCATTGCAAAAAAAGAAAGAAAGAAAAAAAAAACTGAATATCCCACCTGCAGGCTTCTCTCCCTCCTCCTTCTTTTCCTCTTCCTCCTCTTCATCAGGCTCTGGGGCCAGCGTGATAGCCGTGACCACCCCAGCCTTCCACTTTGGTATGATGACTGCCTGCTGTTCCTCCTCCTCGCCGCCCTTGTCATCCTTCACCTGTTCCACAGGGATGTATTCCCCATGCTGCTCGCAGCCAATGTCAAACACATACTTCCCCTTGCCTTCAGGCTAGAAATGGTACATGACACACATGACTTATCAAAATAAGTGAATCATAATTGTACTAAGTTCTCAAAAATATAAAAATAAAATAAAATGTGATGATTAGAAATCTTGGGTAATAATTAAACATAACTGTATGTCTATGACATATTTAACACATACTCAAATATTCCAAAATAACATTTTCACACATTATCTGTAAAAATCATCTTTTGTTAATTTGCCTATTCATCTATTGATTTTTTGAAAAGGGAAGCATTTACGACATTTCATCCACTTCCATTCACTCACCCTATCCTCCTTCCATTGACCAACATATTTGTGATTAGCATGTATGAGATCCCCTGCTCCTTCCCTCTTGCCCTCCTTCCACGTGCCTGTGTATTTTGTGCCTGTTTCTGCATACGTGTACACTCCCTGCCCGTGCCTCTTGTGGTCCCTCCACTCTCCTTCGTATGTGTCAGCATTTATGTAGAAATATTTGCCCTGGCCACACCGCTGGTCTTCCACCCAGTTACCTGAAGTTGTGATGTATGAAAGTATGCTGTAGAATTCTATGCACAGCCATAATGTAGTGTGATTACTAGGTCTAAACTGACTGAAACACAATGTAAATTAAACACAGTAGAAACAGTTTGTGGTTGGGCCTGTTGCATACCGTGTGCACTCTTTGCGTGCATGTGTGTCTGTGAGTTTGTGAGGAAGAGAGAGACAGAGACAGAGAGAAAAACTTGTTGGCAGGGGAGAGAAGTATTGTCAGAAATTACCTTCATATTTTGAGCCATCTGGATAGATAAATGTGCCATAGCCATGTTTTTTATTTTTCATGTATTCCCCTATATAACGGGCACCATTTTTAAACCTAAATATAAAGATATAAACATGATTACACTAGCATTCAAAAATAACCATTTTAAAATAGTTTTATTAAAACAGTATGACCATTAGTTTTATCCAGATGAAAGATGAAATTACACACAAATATTGTATTACAAACTGTACAATCAAAAGTACAATTTCAACTCTGACTAAAACAGAAATACTTATGGCAATCTTTTACCAAAACCAATATCAGGTAATTTTCTGTTTTGCATTTAGTCCTAACCTATAAGTTCCTTGTCCATGTCTTTTCCCGTTTTCATACATTCCTTCATATGTGTCACCGTTTGGGAGTGTTGCTTTGCCATACCCATGCCTTTCATCTTTATCATTTCTTTCTCCTTCGTATTCCTAAATAAAAGGTTAAATGTACTTACTGATTTTTAGTACCAAGTTGGATTACAGCTCTTTGATATAAAAGTTGGGCAATTTTATAAGATTTTAAACGTTTCATAACAAATACATGTGTGGGTTTGCACAGCAATATCAGCGAATTGATGCAACAATATTAATTACTGAAGTATAATGCTAAAACTAGTTGATAAACAAAATAGTAAATTAGTTTCCGCAAACACATGTTATTCCTTGATTTATAAAATTACATTAGTATCAACATGACTACAAGTATCACATAATGTAGATTGAATGGCAAGCCAATCGACGTCCCAACTTCGGTAAAAAAAAACTGGACAGTTAATTATGTACATAAATTAAAATTGAGAGAAATGTTACCCCTAAGTTAGGTCCCTGTTCTTCTTCTTCAATATCAGAGTTATCAGACATCTTGATTAATTTTTGGAAGGAGAAACTCAAAAAGCAAGCAGCTTGCCGCAGTCAGTCTTTTTTCACTGTTATTTACAATATGGCGTCTCACTTAGCAACGCTACTCTCCAAGCAATATAGCATTATGTTTTTAACCTTTTTATCATTAAATAAACTGTGCTTATACAGCTATATTTCTATATTTTGTGAAGTGTAATGAATAGCTTAAGTGCCCAGATATGGGAAATTTCGTTTAGCAAGCCTCACATTCAAGAGTGTGGTGCGAGGCTATTTTTACACAGAGATATTAATCTTGCAGTGAAATATATTCATTACAAAAATAACTTTTTATTAGATGATAAAAATATTATTGGTTTTGGCTGTATCCAAGTGAAATAATGCCATTATTCCGTCATATTTGTGATAAGGAAGTAGATTTCTATCTTGTATAAATTTAGTCTTTATTTACTACCCAGCCGTAGCATAGCAACGACCCTAGTTTCAAGATGGACGGCGAAGAGCCACCAAAGGAAAATTCCGATAATCCAGGTATATTTCGTGTAAACTAATTTTAAAAATAAGTGAAGGGTTTGATATTTCATTTCATCGGAAGGTTTTATGTCGTTATTATTCGTTATAACTTTAACGAAGTGAACCCTGATAAAGCACGGTCGTTTATAGGAATTGATTTGACTATATTGGATGCAGTACTACAGTACATGTAGCAGAAAATAAATACAATTTACAACTTTTATATTGCTGCTCACGGCAATTATTGGCACGTTTTGGTCTGTCCTTTAGTACTAGTCCATTTATTGTTGTCTGGAACGTTTAAAGTTGTAATAAATGTTGCACATTGGATATGAATGAATATCAGAAAAATTTTTGTGTGCTGAGGACACTGTATATGAAATTAAAGCTATAAGTTTTTCATTCAAGACAGCATTTCATACTCAGAATTTGCATCTTAGCATGAAAAAAATGTATGTTAATGTGTGTGTGTGCGTGTGTGTGATGTGTAACTGCATGATTATATATATACAGTATGTCAAACTAAGAAATAATTTACCTGTAAATTCAGTAACATTCAATAACTGCACTTATATGTTGATTTTAATTGTTGCTCATAAACTTGAGTTATAGCATTTTCAAAAACAGGTGATAATGTATTTTCATTTTAAATCACTAACAGCTTTAGCATCAAGTTTTTCAGGAACAACTTGCAGGTTCAAAAGTAAACTAATTCTTGCTTTTTTTTCTTTTTTCTTTCCTCTTTAACCCCATCCATTAACCTGTCCATCAATATAATTAACCTATGCACTTAATGTATCATGATAAACAATACATCATAATGACAGAGCCAAGGCCACCAAAGAAAGCTAAGAACCTCAAAGATGCTACTTCCCACCTCAAACAGGAAGCCCTGAGGCGCTATCGTATAAGGCACAAGGGATCGTTTGACCGATATGAGTCCGAGTATTCGAATCTGACAGAAAAATCAATTGTATCTGAAGATCATGAAGATCCTATTGAGGAGGATGAAATTGGAGAAGATAGAGGTGATGATATGGATGCGCACAGTAGGGAGGGCAATGCTGAATCACATCACAGTCAATGGGGCACAAGGTCTACTCCCACTGGCAATGTGCAGCCCAACAACGTAGCCAAAGAAGCAACCCAAGCAAAGAAGCATGAAACATCTTCAGGCCTTCTTCACCAGCCAGCACCCAATCAGGATGTCCAGATGGAGAATGAAGGAGGCACAGGACAGAGTCATGCGGTCACTGATAAAACATTCTCTGGGAATAATGAAAGTAATGGTCAGAGCCCCAAACATGACTCCTCGGTGTTGTCCAGTGAAGTGTCACCTCAACCAAGTCCACCCAAATCTGTTACAACTTCTCGGCAACCCCCTTCAACTTCTCCTTCACCCCATCATACCTCCTCACCAACCCCACGGACATCCCACCCTACCCTCATAGATTCACAGGGTGCTGTCAACGAAGATGGGACTTTGGTAGGAAATATCCCATCAGGAGGTAGGGAACAGCAACCACAGGGTTCTCCAGTTCTCCCTACTGAAGCCCTTGTAGATGGTGGAGTCAGTCCCAATAGAGAAAATGCCCCACAGAAAAGTTTTGATCAGGCTAAGTCAGAGACAAAAGGAGATGTGGAGAATGAATTAGCCAGAGGTATTAGTTGACTTGAACAGGTGCATTTAGTGTAGTGGTGATGGGTTTCTGAAACTATCATGATTTTTGTCTATGATTTTCTGATGATCTTGTTTCTTTTTCATTTACGGTATATCCTATCTGATATTATTGATCAAGTTCACTGTTGATTTGATCCTGTTGATTGATGCATGGACAGATCTCACTTTCCACTCTTTTGAAAAAAAAAATAGATAAAAAAATGTGCTGTGTTCTTTTATATTGATGGGTTTGTTCTTTACCATCAATGGCAAAATGCTATTTGTTATTTTTTATAGCATGAATTATCTGTAGTTTAGTTTGATTAGTTATAAAATTAACAAATACTTTAAACCATTTCATTCTGGAAGATGTTATACATATAAAAAATACATCAGTACCAGTGTTGGACTGTGTCCCCCCCCCCCCCCCTCCACCAAATTAGGTCTACTATTCCCTCTTCCCCCCCCCCCCTCCAAATTAAGAAGTTGACCATGTAGGCTATTTGCCTACCTGTTATCCCTGAATCTGTCCTCACTTACTTATACTCACCCGTCCACTTACCGTGAGATCCATGATCTGATTCTACTTTAGAGACTGATACTCCAATGCTCAGTAACTGTGGAAAGAAGAGACAATCAAGAAAATCAAATGCATGGATAATTGTTGCTTCATGTAGATATAAAATGACAATTGCACATGTCTAAGTCATACTACAGGTGTACTAGTACTTGTACTATGCATGTGATTGTACATGTATGTGATGTGGGCTATCCTCTCCATGATCATTTTTTGTATATTTTGTAGTAAACAAAAAAAGCATGAATTGTTATCTGTTTCACTTGCATGCCGTGATGTGTCCATTAACAAATAATTAACTCCCTCTCCAGGCTTGCAGTGCACTAGTTTGTGGATTGTTGTATGTATATCTGTGATGATGCATGTCCTGATCATTGCATGTACATTTGTGATGAGTGTCTTGATCATTGCATGTGCATGTTTACCTGATTATAGCCCATCAGTTTGATACACATTGCTGCATGCTGACAATATTATCAATTTTAGACAATATGAAAGGGTTAAAATATAAATTGTAATACTTTTTCAATATTTGCAATTGTACGATATCAAATTAAATTTTTATATGTACTTATATATAGAATTCATCAATCAATTAATTTGATTAGAGATTGCATACCTTGTTAAGGTAGGTATAAAACTTAACAAAATAATCTTAGATTTTAACAACTAAGAAAAGAATAACTTATTTGAAACACACAATTTTTTTACAGCATATGATTTCTAATTTATGATTAAATTTATATAGTTTTTCAATTTGTTTTTCTTATTTAGAACAAAGCACAGAAAAACAGCAAGTATTTGGAAGTGCAGATAATGGTGAAGGAGAGGCAGGTCAAGGGCAGGAGGCCAAGGCCACAGAGGGTGAAGGTCAAGAAACAAATGATGCTCCACAAGAGGATGAAGTGAAAGACAACACCGAAACAGAGGCAAAAACTGATGAGGAGACAAAACTGGCAGAGGGGCAAGAAGAAACACCTTCAACTGACACAGACCAAGCACCACCAGCTGAAGCAGAGGGAGAACAGGCAGCAGAAGGCACAACCACAGACCAAACAGAGGCAACAGGACCAACTGACCAACCACAGCCCACAGAACAGACTGACCAATCACAAGCAGATGAAGCAACACCAAATGAACAATCAGAAGAAGCTTCAAATGAGCCTGCCCCAGCAACAGATAATGAGCAGGTGGCCACTGAACAGGGCGAAAAAGGTGATGAACAAGATGCTAAACCAGACAAAACAGATGCCAAACCAGATGAAAACACAGATGCTCCTACAGAGGGTGCCCAGTCAGAGCAGAAAGAGGCTGGCCAATCTGATGAAAATGCCACCGATCAA
>NW_019775924.1:296765-349312 GCF_001039355.2 Lingula anatina | reverse complement strand
ACAATCAAGAAAATCAAATGCATGGATAATTGTTGCTTCATGTAGATATAAAATGACAATTGCACATGTCTAAGTCATACTACAGGTGTACTAGTACTTGTACTATGCATGTGATTGTACATGTATGTGATGTGGGCTATCCTCTCCATGATCATTTTTTGTATATTTTGTAGTAAACAAAAAAAGCATGAATTGTTATCTGTTTCACTTGCATGCCGTGATGTGTCCATTAACAAATAATTAACTCCCTCTCCAGGCTTGCAGTGCACTAGTTTGTGGATTGTTGTATGTATATCTGTGATGATGCATGTCCTGATCATTGCATGTACATTTGTGATGAGTGTCTTGATCATTGCATGTGCATGTTTACCTGATTATAGCCCATCAGTTTGATACACATTGCTGCATGCTGACAATATTATCAATTTTAGACAATATGAAAGGGTTAAAATATAAATTGTAATACTTTTTCAATATTTGCAATTGTACGATATCAAATTAAATTTTTATATGTACTTATATATAGAATTCATCAATCAATTAATTTGATTAGAGATTGCATACCTTGTTAAGGTAGGTATAAAACTTAACAAAATAATCTTAGATTTTAACAACTAAGAAAAGAATAACTTATTTGAAACACACAATTTTTTTACAGCATATGATTTCTAATTTATGATTAAATTTATATAGTTTTTCAATTTGTTTTTCTTATTTAGAACAAAGCACAGAAAAACAGCAAGTATTTGGAAGTGCAGATAATGGTGAAGGAGAGGCAGGTCAAGGGCAGGAGGCCAAGGCCACAGAGGGTGAAGGTCAAGAAACAAATGATGCTCCACAAGAGGATGAAGTGAAAGACAACACCGAAACAGAGGCAAAAACTGATGAGGAGACAAAACTGGCAGAGGGGCAAGAAGAAACACCTTCAACTGACACAGACCAAGCACCACCAGCTGAAGCAGAGGGAGAACAGGCAGCAGAAGGCACAACCACAGACCAAACAGAGGCAACAGGACCAACTGACCAACCACAGCCCACAGAACAGACTGACCAATCACAAGCAGATGAAGCAACACCAAATGAACAATCAGAAGAAGCTTCAAATGAGCCTGCCCCAGCAACAGATAATGAGCAGGTGGCCACTGAACAGGGCGAAAAAGGTGATGAACAAGATGCTAAACCAGACAAAACAGATGCCAAACCAGATGAAAACACAGATGCTCCTACAGAGGGTGCCCAGTCAGAGCAGAAAGAGGCTGGCCAATCTGATGAAAATGCCACCGATCAACCAGAGGTGACAGAAGAACCAACAGCAGAGGGAACATCAGAAAAGGCAGAGGAGGCCAACACAGAAGCTGCTGAACAGTCAGAAACTGCAAAAGAGACTGGTGAAACAGCTGAAGACTCTCAGGAGACAGATGCAGCACCAACTGAGGCTGCAGAGCAGGGAGAGGCTGTGGAGACCTCTGGTGAAGCACAAGAGGAAGGTCAGGAACAGGAAGCTGCAGAGGATGCTGGGAAGTCTGAGGAGCAGACGGCAGAGGAGCAATCAAAAGAGGGAGGGGAAACAACAGAAGGTTTGTCTGTATAGTCTGTATTAATTGTATGCTTTAATTACTGAATCTATGAAATTATGACTAAATTTTTTAAAAAATAATTTTTGTATTTATTGACTAATCCCTTATTCACATGTAACAATTTTACATTCACTACATGTATTTCCCACATGTTTTCAGGAGAAGGAACCAAGCCAAAAACTCCCAAGAAGCCAAAGACCCCCAAAGGTGTATTGCCGCCACCGCTGCCATCTCTGGATGATGGGGACGTGGAGGTGGCTAAGATGCCAGAGTTCAAGAAGCCAGCTGATGGCAACGACCCCAACACTAGAGGGGACGAGGAAGAAGTCCAGAGTGTAAGCTCCAAGGTGAGATATATTGATTTAATAGATATATGGTCACAAGATAAAACTATGTGGCTTATATAGATGCTATACATTTTAAGAAAAGAAACATTTGCACATGACTATAACACTTACACAGATTATCAACTTTTAACACTTTGCTATTTATGTATATTGTTTGACATTGAATGCCTAACATGATTTACAGATAATAAATAAGTATATTAGGAAAGGTTTTCTACCTGAGCGGCGTGATGTTTTGAAGCTTCATCAAAATTCAGGCCTTGATTAAATGATTGACTTGTCGGCATGAGCTCTGGGAGTTAAGACATCATTACTTACACACATTGCTGTTTCTATACTCCTTCAGATTGACGAGGAAGACCAGAGGATCCCCGATGACTTCTTTTACAATTATGAAGAGTTTATGTCCAAAGCCAGAGTTTCTGCTGACTCAGGCTTACCCCAAGACATCCTCACTCTCAAGTAAGTTGTGAGAACTCTCTTGCTGGTTTGCATACTTCAGCTGTGTTGGTCTGCTGAAATAATATAAAATCATATTATTTTATGTAATGTGAACAGAGCATTGCATTTGAAGTTCATTGCCCCTTCAATTGAGATTTTACCATTCTGGTTTATATTCATTAAAAATTAATAATATAAAGTTAAATTTATCAAATTATCAATTTACAATATCCTTCCAGGCACTCATTTGGTTTTGATGCCCAGAAGAGGGACAATCTTCACATCATCGACCCTAACACCATCATGTTCATAGCTGGTAATGTGGTAGAGATCGTGGACCTGAAGACCAAGGCACAGACGTACCTCAGGAGTACCAGTGGGGGCGGTATTGGAGCCATAGCTGTAAGCATACTACACATACTCTGGGATGATGTTTCTTTTAGTGTTAAAGTCGATTGTAAAAAAATTAACTTATTCAATGATTAGTTTAGCGAAATTTTGTGAAATATTTTGCAAGGGTCATTAACTTAGTTAATTTGACAATATCTTGTGCATTTTGCTAAAGTTTTTGTATCGTTTGTGTTTTTATCTAAGGGTGTTGTTTCAAAGTCATTTGTATAGAGTTTTTTTTTTCTCTCTCTTTTGATATCTTGTAAAATGTTAAGAGAAACAACTGAAGATTTGCCACAAAATTACTTTTCCCAAAAATCAAACTAAAATTCAATTTCTATTCCTATTAAGACCAACAGCAAGTAAAGAAATGTAATTGTACTATTTTAGGTCCACCCAAGCAGGAAATATTTTGCCGTGTGTGAGAAGGGCGAAGCCCCCAATATCCTGATCTACACCTGGCCTGACCTGAGACTGTACAGAGTGCTGAGAGGAGGCACACAGCAACTGTACAGCTATGCTGACTTCAGGTAGGACACATACACCAGAGACATACAGTGTATCTCCATCACATAATTGCTTTTTATATGACAGAAGTTAAGTAAAACTCAAATAAGACAGGTGTAAAAAAATTGTTGCAGCTGTATGGCCTGTATCTATTTAGTGTAATCTTAAAGGCAGAAAAGGGTTATAAGAAATGCAGGAAGACGAGAAGAAAGATAGAAAAAAGGAAGGTTTATATGAAAGAAAAATAAAAGTCAAATATTGATAAGTCTTAGAAGAAAGACATGAAAGCTGGAAGAAAGGTGAAAGATGTACTAAGGAGGGTTGGAAAGAAAAAAAAAAAGATGACTGGAAATGGATAAATAAATATTGGATAAATAAATAATAATGCCATAACTTTGTTTTCCCTACTCTCCAGCCCTGATGGTAAGATCCTGGCCTCAGTGGGAGGAGAGCCTGACTTCATGCTGACACTGTGGAACTGGAAGCAGGAGAAGACACTGCTCAGATCCAAGGCTTTCTCCCAGGACATCTTCAGGGTCAGCTTCTCCAATGACCTGGAGGGACAACTGACCTCAGCTGGTACTGGACACATCAGGTAGGCTAGGGGCTGTTTTGTTTTCTGGCGATTCTAATTGTTTTGAAATTTTGTGTTTTTGAAGACTTATTTAATGATTTATTTATTATCTTTTTGGGGGGAGACTATTTTGAGCCAAGTTTTAGTCACAGAAGCATGTTTACACATGGGTTACATCATGGTGTTTCTTTTAAGAAATTAAATTAAATAAATTCTAGAATCATCTGATTAACAAGGAAGCTTGCATAAGAGTTTAATTACTCAGAATCTGATGCTCTGAGACTGTTTTAAACTTTTTTAAACTGAAGCAGTTTAAATGATAGTGAAGCTGCTTTATCTTCACAGGTTTTGGAAGATGGCCAGCACATTTACAGGTTTAAAGCTGCAGGGTCAGCTGGGGAAGTTTGGAAAGACAGAGCTGACGGACATTGAGGGCTATGTGGAGCTGCCAGATGGGAAAGTACTATCTGGGGCTGAGTGGGGAAACATGCTGCTTTGGGACGGAGGGCTGATTAAGGTGGGTTTACCATTGCCGTATATTCAAAAAGTTTCTCATCACACAGACATACATTTAAATACACACTAGTAAAAAGTTAATTGTGTAGTTTCTCATCACACAGACATACATTTTAATACACACTAATTGTTTCTTTATTGTTTATAAAGAGTACCTGTAGCCTCATTCCTTGTCTTGTTAGACACTGAAGCATTGAGGTGGGAATAACTAGAGTTAAGCTCTTGGTTGAAGACACCACCAGTGTGATTTGTTTATCTCTATCAAGTAGAAACTAAACTTGATCTTCCTGTGTTCAGGTTGAGATTTGTCGTAAAGACAAGAAGCCATGTCACCAGGGCCCCATCCAGCAGATCATCATGGACGAGGGGGAGCTGATGACTGTGGGCACAGATGGCTGTATTAGGGTAAGAAGATGGGGGCACTGGGTTTAAAACATGGATGAAAAATGCCAATCTTTATACTTTCAGCTAGAGATTTAAAAAAAATTACTGATCATAATGATAATGATGAAAGAAGAGAAAATGATGTTACTATTCCAAATAACCAAATTTCACTGAAAGTTTGTATTTGAACTTAGTGTGAAAGTAATTTTCAACCAATAAAATCTACAAAAAAAAATGCACAAAAAAGATAAACCATTGAATTTACTATACTTGTGATTATCCATATTTCTTTTTGTATGATCTAAGTTCAGAGTGAAAGTACTCTTTTTACATATACCAAAAGGTCCCATACAGAGCCTGGTTACTAGTAACTAGAAAGTACCATAATTATCTACACATATTGGGCATGTCTAAAACTGAAAATAATCAGAGCCATTTTATACTTACCCCCCCCCCCCCCTTTACCTCCTCCAGGTGTGGGACTTTGAATCCATAGACACAGCAGACAGCACAGATGAGGAGGGTCGCTTTGAGATGGAGCCCATGAATGAGCTGAAGATTGGCCATGGCCATGAAGTCAGCCTGAGATGTATCAAGAAGTCCGTAGATCCTGATGAACCCACCATTTGGTATGCCCAGGTCAGTGAGGGGGTCTTTTTGTCTTTTATTTTTAACCAGTTAGAAGTGTCCATTTAATTTTTATTGGTTTATGTGTAATGGTAAGTTTTTACTTTAATTTGATTAAAACTTGAGTGCAGTCTTTGCAAAAGTTGTGATGCTGTTTTTAAAGTTAGAATGATTTGAATGAATATTAGTTTTAATTTCATTTATTAATTTTTTATTTAATCTTACTATATTATTTTTATTGATATATTGGCTAGTTGATTTGCAAATGCATGAATTTCTCATAAATTTACAAAAAAAAATAAATAAAAAAAATAAATAAATAAATAAATCAAAGGTAAATCAATGATTAAAAAAAGGGAAATAAAATGATTCCCCACTCCTTTAAGAAACAACTGCTCTTATTCCATACGTGCCTATTCTATATTCCAGGACTACAATGGTGGTATCTGGAAGTTGGACCTGTCGTTCTCTCACACCTCCCAGCCCCCAGAGAAGCTGCTGTCCTACCACTCCGGCCCCATCACTGGCTGCTCCACGTCTCCAGTCAGCCACCTGGTGGCCACCATAGGACAGGACAGTAAGTACAACAGGAACCTGGTTCATGAAGGAATTTTTAGTTGGAAAATCGGTCTTACATTTGGTCTTCTAGTAACTCGAGATAAATCAGTAGTAGTCTAACTAAATGATTATTTGTGTCAGACTTAGATTTGCAACAGGAAAGACAATTGTCATACCAGCTAAATATTTTAGACCAATACTTGATTTACACTTATTTTTATTTTCCAGAATCTCTGCGTATATATGACTATGTGTCCAATCAGAGTGTGTGTGAAGTGAGATATAACATGGGAGGATCCAGGCTCATATGGGCTCCTAGAACTGTAAGTGCTAAAAGAAAAAAAAGATGTTTGAAATGTAAGTGAAAGACAGATTATAGTTTTGTGTCAAGAATTATATTTTCACACAAGATAAACTCAGTTTTATATATACATTTGCTCCATATTTTGGCATGATTATGTGTATGTATATTGCTCTCAGGTTGCCAGATTTTGTGTATAGGATCTTATATGTTAATGCTAAAATAGTGTTACTTTTTATATAGATCCACCTATAGCTTGATAAAATGATTATGTTTAAATTAGTCATCTTGTCATATTTTAATTCACCCATTAAAAGTATATATTGCAAAACTTTATTAAAGCATGATATTAATTAATTATATACTATATTTCTGTACAAATGAAACTTTCTTTGATTAAGAATAGAATTTTTTATTTCACATATTAGATATATAAGTATTTTATTTTTTCTTCAGATTGACCCAAAAGGTGCCACTCTGATAGCTGGCTATGATGACGGTGTGGTCAGAGTCCTACAGCTGGCCCAAGTGGACGAGAATGACCCGGCACGCAGAGTTAAGGGGGACACAGAGCTGCTGCTGGTGGACGTCCTCAAGCCACACAAGGCCAAGGTCACTGCCCTGGCCCTGGACAATAAGGGGGAGATTTTGGCAACTGGGGTGAGACTTGACTACAATTCTACCATATATTCAAAATTATTATTTGAATTTGGATACAATCTGAATCAGTTTGCTTTATTACTAGGCTTAATATTGTATTGAGTGAATTTACCCAGAATCTCATAAATTACTAATTTGTTTGTCTTATTTAGTTTTTCACGGTAAACAGTCCACTTTAATTATTTGGTAATCTCTGACAATTACTCCTGATAACACAAAGTAGCCTGGTGTTTTCAGCGGAATTTTTATGAAAAAAATGAGAGCAGAATGAAATATTTCTTGTGATCATGACAAAGGTAGTGAAAAGTCAGATAATTTACCATTACAAGTCACACATGCACTAAAAACAAAGCCTTTTGTTAAACAAAGTGTAGTTTCCATAACCATCACAAATTGTTTAATCTGTATTTTTATTTTCTTAGGGCAACGACTCCTCCGTGTTTTTCATCCATGTGAAGGACAGAGAGACCTTTGAACCTATTGGTTATGTGGAGATGCCAGGAGATGTGACACATCTGGAGTGGGCTCCAGGGAGCTTTGTAAGTATTTAGTGCGGTTAGTATGTACTTTGGGAATCCATTCATTTTTCACATAAATAAACATGCTGTATTACTGCTGCTGTACACAGTGAAATATATTGCCCATGTTTTAGCAAATTGTCTTATTGGTACTGTCACAAGCAGCAGTTCCAGCACAATCATCAGACATATGATATTCTAACCAACAGTTTGTCACGTCTTTACAAGGGCTGTTTATTATCAAACCCTTGAACAATAGCTATAATGTAAATTAATAAATGAGTTGCTGCATCATATTATTAATAATGCATGTGTGTCTGTGTACAGATGCATTTTTATCACCTGTCAGAAAATTAATTATTATCGCATTTTAAAGGTGATTTTTATGATTTAATCTTTATGCGTTTTTATCACCTGTCAAAAATTATTATCGCATTTTTAAAGGTGATGTTTATGACTTAATCTCTATGCTGTACCATACAGTGTCTTAGATGCTAAAAAAAACTTAAAAACAAAGAAGCAGTGCTCCTGCTCTATAGTATTCCATTTTTTCATCTTCCAGAAGCGCAACACAATCTTGGTAACGTGTGCCAATGGGGAGGTGTGTGAGGTGGAGGCACCAGAGCCGGGCGCCTTCGACACCTCCCACAGCTATCTGATCAAAGGACTGAAGACTAGGACGCACACCTTTAAGAGTGTCAAGTCAAGACTGAGGGTAAGTGCTTCATGTTAAAATTTCATTACTTTAAATTAGGGAGAAAACAAAGACTAAGTTTTAGGGGTATGTTTCACAAAATTACTTTTGCACAAAAATTGGACTTAACTTATAAACCAAACTTTTTGTTTACTATGACCTCTGATATATCTGTAGTTGTTCAGTTGAAATGAAATATTGTGTCTATTTTGTAAAGGGAAAGACATGACTAATGTACCTAAAGCTTGTTGTTCTTGTTGCTCAGATATTCATTGTATACTTACTTAGATATTTCATGGAGTTTTTAATAAATGTTATAAGCATTTTGTTTGAATCAAAAAGGTACATTTGAAAAACTCATTTCTTTGATTGCGATTTCAGCATGAAGAAGAGTTGGAAAGAAAGCGGATTGAAGAAGAAGAAGCAAGGAAAAAGAAAGAGGAAGAGAAGAGACGTCGAAGAGAAAGGGGTTTGGAGGATGAGGAGGAAGAGGAGGAGGAAGAAGGTAGCTTTTTAAAGCTGTTAGACATTATAACATGAAAATTCCAGCATCACATACAAAGACTTGTGGGGGTAACTGAGGGTGAATCTGTGCAGTTTGACCAAGTGATAAAAAAGGCAATATTTAAAAGGTTGATATAAATAACATCAATCAGATTTGTGTATTTTCAGCTGACCTCAGTCAGTGGTGACTTTTTGAGCTGTGCAATTGTTTTAAATGCTGCTCACCTCCTAAAAAACATAACAAAATTATAGAAATTCAACATACCATACCAGTGGCAATTATTATTATTATTATTATTATTATTATTATTATTATTATTATTATTATTATTATTATTATTATTATTTATATCTTCAGCCAAAGAAGAGGAGGAGTGGCACCCATACATTCCCTCAGAGCCCAACCCCATCCTGTATGCCTTCTACTCTGGAGAGGACACCTTCTGGCTCTCCATGGTCAGTGACACTCTGGGGGCTTGAGTGCTTTGTTTGATATTATCACATGATACTAGGGGATATGAAAGGGATAGTAGACAACACACTGGGGGGTGGAATGCTTCGTTTAATATAGTACACATGATACTGGGGGATAAGACGGGGATAATCGATGTTCAGTACAATGGGGAAGTTTTTTTGGAGTGACTTAGTGCAGCTGCACTGAATTCACTGACAGTCGGGTTATATCTTTGTGAGGCTGAACATAGGAGTTGCAGTGAATTTCTAGAATGATCAGATTTTTTTTTATTTCTTTTAGCAGCTCTACTCATTTGGATATTGTACTTCTGTTAAGTACTAACTGTCTCATATGTTTTTTTAACATGATGCATTCCAGGGTGAGGTATTCTCTTTCAAAACCTCCATTCATTTTGGTATTGTACTTCTGTAAAATACACACAGAGGCATATAATATATTTACATGTATTAAAACATGACATTCCAGGATGACTTTGATGCTGGCTATCTGTATGAGTGTAAGTTCCTGTCTGATGAGGAAAAGGCCACTGTGCCAGCAGACCAGCTGTATGAACCAATCAGGACCATCGCTGTGTTGGAATCCAATGATGTCCCCATAGACACCATGTTCTTCCAGTGAGTTACTGTCACCGTCTTCTCTCTCACACACACAGACATGCACTCGTATACTCACACATGCATGCACGTGCATGCACACGCACGTGCACACACACACGTGGACTCCAATTGAGTCCTAATAGCCTACAAGTAATTGGCAATATATATTTAACTGCATCCCCCAAATGATGACTGACAAAGCATCTGTTCATGTTGTAATTTTCATGTTCCAGTAACGAGAAACAAGTGGTCATGGGAATGATGGACGGCAGTGTGCGTATACAGCCACTGGAGGAGAAGGACATCGCTAAAGCCACAGACTCATGGCAACTCAGCATGCACGACGGAAACTACGGACGCGTGTCTCACATTGCAGCCAGCCACGATGGCAAGCACCTGTTTACAGTGGGAACAGATGGAAACTTCTTTGTGTACAACTACATGGGACAACAGGAGCTGGAAGACCAAGTGAAGGCCAATAAGGCCAAGATCCCCTCAGCCAGGGTAAGGCTTTGAAGTTTTAATGGTCAAATCCAGTGGTAAAAATAATTTTGAGTACAGGTTTGATTTTATTTCAAAGATGCATACTCTTTTCTGTATTTGTTTATGTATTGCTTAAGATAGTAATAATTCAGTCAAGCCAGAAAATTGCTATGTTAAGCTGGTTAAAACGGCTTTTGTTCTTTTGATTTTTCCTTCAACAACTAATACATTTTTATTTTTTCCATAATTGTATTTTTGTTTTATTGTTACAGAAACAAGAACTGGAGAAGAGAGTAGATGACATAGCAGATGTGAATGCATACAGGTAGGCACCCCATGATCTGTATTATATAATCATTATATTGAATGATGCATTATATGATATGATTTGATATGATCTGATCAAAGTGTGATATAAAATAAATGTTCAAATATTAAATATAACAAAAAAATCCCAATCATGTCTTTTGTATGGGATAAACATAGTTTTACATAAAAAAATTCTCTGCAATTATCACAACTAACACAACTGTTCTCAACCAAANGACACGCTCTTAATATTGTATTGAGTGAATTTACCCAGAATCTCATAAATTACTAATTTGTTTGTCTTATTTAGTTTTTCACAGTAAACAGTCCACTTTAATTATTTGGTAATCTCTGACAATTACTCCTGATAACACAAAGTAGCCTGGTGTTTTCAGCGGAATTTTTATGAAAAAAATGAGAGCAGAATGAAATATTTCTTGTGATCATGACAAAGGTAGTGAAAAGTCAGATAATTTACCATTACAAGTCACACATGCACTAAAAACAAAGCCTTCTGTTAAACAAAGTGTAGTTTCCATAACCATCACAAATTGTTTAATCTGTATTTTTATTTTCTTAGGGCAACGACTCCTCCGTGTTTTTCATCCATGTGAAGGACAGAGAGACCTTTGAACCTATTGGTTATGTGGAGATGCCAGGAGATGTGACACATCTGGAGTGGGCTCCAGGGAGCTTTGTAAGTATCTAGTGCTGTTAGTATGTACTTTAGGAATCCATTCATTTTTTACATAAATAAACATGCTGTATTACTGCTGCTGTACACAGTGAAATATATTGCCCATGTTTTAGCAAATTGTCTTACCGGTACTGTCACAAGCAGCAGTTCCAGCACAATCATCAGACATATGATATTCTAACCAACAGTTTGTCACATCTTTACAAGGGCTGTTTATTATCAAACCCTTGAACAATAGCTATAATGTAAATTAATAAATGAGTTGCTGCATCATATTATTAATAATGCATGTGTGTCTGTGTACAGATGCATTTTTATCACCTGTCAGAAATTATTATCGCATTTTAAAGGTGATTTTTATGATTTAATCTTTATGCGTTTTTATCACCTGTCAAAAATTATTATCGCATTTTTAAAGGTGATGTTTATGACTTAATTTCTATGTGGTACCATACAGTGTCTTAGATGCTAAAAAAAACTTAAAAACAAAGAAACATTGCTCTTGCTCTATAGTATTCCATATTTTCATCTTCCAGAAGCGCAACACAATCTTGGTGACGTGTGCCAATGGGGAGGTGTGTGAGGTGGAGGCACCAGAGCCGGGCGCCTTCGACACCTCCCACAGCTACCTGATCAAAGGATTGAAGACCAGGACGCACACCTTTAAGAGTGTCAAGTCAAGACTGAGGGTAAGTTCTTCATGTTAAAATTTCATTACTTTGAATTAGGGAGAAAACAATCACAAAGTTTCACAAAATAACTTTTGCACAAAAATTGGACTTAACTTATAAACCAAACTTTTTGTCTACTATGACCTCTGATAGATCTGTAGTTGTTCAGTTGAAATGAAATGTGTCTATTTTGTAAAGGGAAAGACATGACTAATGTACCTAAAGCTTGTTGTTCTTGTTGCTCAGATATTCATTGTATACTTAGATATTTCATGAAGTTTTTAATAAATGTTATAAGCATTTTGTTTGAGTCAAAAAGGTACATTTGAAAAACTTTCATTTCTTTGATTGCGATTTCAGCATGAAGAAGAGTTGGAAAGAAAGCGAATTGAAGAAGAAGAAGCAAGGAAAAAGAAAGAGGAAGAGAAGAGACGTCGAAGAGAAAGGGGTTTGGAGGATGAGGAGGAAGAGGAGGAGGAAGAAGGTAGCTTGAATCTGTGCAGTTTCGCCAAGTGATAAAAAAGGCAATATTTAAAAGGTTGATATAAATTACATCAATCAGATTTGTGTATTTTCAGCTGACCTCAGTCAGTGGTGACTTTTTGAGCTGTGCAATTGTTTTAAATGCTGCTCACCTCCTAAAAAAAACAACAATTATAGAAATTCAACATATTATACCAGTGGCATTTATTATTATTATTATTATTATTATTATTATTATTATTATTATTATTATTATTATTATTATTATTATTATTATTATTATTATTATTATTTATTCTTTCAGCCAAAGAAGAGGAGGAGTGGCACCCATACATTCCCTCAGAGCCCAACCCCATCCTGTATGCCTTCTATTCTGGAGAGGACACCTTCTGGCTCTCCATGGTCAGTGACACACTGGGGGCTTGAGTGTGCTTTGTCTGTTAACATTACATGATACCTGGTGATATAAAGGGGTAGTAGAAGTTCAGTAGAATGGGGGTGTTTTGGGGGTTATATCTTTGTGAGGCTGAACATAGGAGTTGCAGTGAATTTCTAGAATGATCAGTTTTTTTTTTAATTTCATTTAGCAGCTCTACTCATTTAGGTATTGTACTTCTGTTAAGTACTAAGTGTCTCATATGTATTTTAACATGACGCATTCCTGCATGAGATATTCTCTTTCAAAACCTCCATTCATTTTGGTATTGTACTTCTGTAAAATACACACAGAGGCATATCATATATTTACATGTATTAAAACATGACATTCCAGGATGACTTTGATGCTGGCTATCTGTATGAGTGTAAGTTCCTGTCTGATGAGGAAAAGGCCACTGTGCCAGCAGACCAGCTTTATGAACCAATCAGGACCATCGCTGTGTTGGAATCCAATGATGTCCCCATAGACACCATGTTCTTCCAGTGAGTTACTGTCACAGTCTTCTCTCACACACACACAGACACGCACTCGTATACTCACACATGCATGCACACACACATGCACACACACACGTGGACTCCAATTGAGTCCTAATAGCCGACAAGTAATTGGCAATATATATTTTACTGCATCCCCCAAATGATGACTGACAAAGCATCTGTTCATGTTGTAATTTTCATGTTCCAGTAACGAGAAACAAGTGGTCATGGGAATGATGGACGGCAGTGTGCGTATACAGCCACTGGAGGAGAAGGACATCGCTAACGCCACAGACTCATGGCAACTCAGCATGCACGACGGAAACTATGGACGCGTGTCTCACATTGCAGCCAGCCACGATGGCAAGCACCTGTTTACTGTGGGAACAGATGGAAACTTCTTTGTGTACAACTACATGGGACAACAGGAGCTGGAAGACCAAGTGAAGGCCAATAAGGCCAAGATCCCCTCAGCCAGGGTAAGGCTTTGAAGATTTAATGGTCAAATCCAGTGGTAAAAATAATTTTGAGTACAGGTTTGATTTTATTTCAAAGATGCATACTCTTTTCTGTATTTGTTTATGTATTGCTTAAGATAGTAATAATTCAGTCAAGCCAGAAAATTGCTATGTCAAGCTGGTTAAAACGGCTTTTGTTCTTTTGATTTTTCCTTCAACAACTAATACATTTTTATTTTTTCCATAATTGTATTTTTGTTTTATTGTTACAGAAACAAGAACTGGAGAAGAGAGTAGATGACATAGCAGATGTGAATGCATACAGGTAGGCACCCCATGATCTGTATTATATAATCATTATATTGAATGATGCATTATATGATATGATTTGATATGATCTGATCAAAGTGTGATGTAAAATAAATGTTCAAATATTAAATATTACAAAAAAATCCCAATCATGTCTTTTGTATGGGATAAACATAGTTTTACATAAAAAAATTCACAACTAACACAACTGTTCTCAACCAACCATAAACTTTGTCACACCTAGCACAATCACACCCTGTTGCTCACACCATTCATTTTACATTTCTTCAGTATTGAGGATGCCAAGCAGAAGGCTGAGCATGACAAGATGTTGCGCTTGGCAGAGGAGAAGAAACAGGGTGTGAGGAGAACCATAGGACAGCTGAGGAGAGAATTTAAGAAGCTTTTGGTCAAGAATGACGAGTTACCAGAACACTTGAGGCTTATGAGAAAGGCATGTGTCACATTATTTCAGTTTTAGTCACTTTGTTTTCTATCTCTTTATTTGATTAAAATTTTAATTTTATTTTTTGTTAATGTTTTTGTATTTTTTTCAGTAATTAAAATTTAGATGATTAAATTGATAGCAAATCTATATGGTAAGTAATTCTATGAAATGGCCCCATTTTGTTCAACATAAATTTCTCTGGCCAGTTTACCAACGAAATACTAAACTAGTATAAATTGTGTATTGTAATTTCAGGAGTTTGAAATGGACCCTGAGATTAAGAGAGAATTAGAAAGACAGAAGGAAGAAAAGATAGCACTGGTGAAGAAGGAGCTGGCATGGGAGTCAGAGAAACACCAGATTGCTTTGGATAAATTAAAGCAGAGGTATGTTAATGGAGCAGGCAATGATTGCTTAATCATTCACAGACTAATTTGCGTCAGATATATATATAGGCAAGGGAATGTTGCTTTTCATTGTATATTTCCTGTTATAGGGTTATCTCAGTAGATTTATATGGTAATACAGCTTTGAAAACATTGTTACAGTATTGATTTTGATCTCATTGTCATAAACAGAAAGTGTGTTTTGATCTACATTTAGCTCAACACTTGACAAAGACCCATTGATTGTTAGATAATTTTTTATCTTCCAATTATTATTATTAATTTTTCTTTTGTTAAGTACTGGTCCATCTGAAGCTGTGACATAATTTTCATAAGAAAATTAGAGTATGTGATAAATAAAGAAATAAATTATTACATGAATTTGATTTATTTTGAATTCTTTCCTGCTTTGAGTACTTTTCAGACATAAACTGTATAACATAACACCAGCACTGTAAATACTATTTTCATTTCAGATTCAAGTTGATGGTGGAGTGTGAGAGGATCGTGGTCAAGGCATTCCTCACGGAGCACGAGGTGACCAGTTTCAGGGCGTCCAAGCTGCCAGATGACTTCTACACCCTGAAGGCAGAGATGGAGAAGAGGAAGACCAGCATGTACAGCAAGGATGAGAGCAGAGAAGCTACCAGGGACAGGGTCACAGGTAAGCATGGAATACCAGATTGGTCACAATTAAGTGTGGGGTACCTGGTGGATCTCAGGTAATAATGGGGCTCTAGGTGGGTCACTGGTAAGGATGGAGTAACAGATGGGTCACAGGGAAGGGTGGGGTACCAGATGGGTCACAGGTATCAAGGGGTACCAGGTGGGTCACAGGTAAGCATGGGGAACCAGTGGGTCACAGGTAAGGGCGGGGTACCAGGTGGGTCTCAGGTAATAAGCGGGCACTAGGTCGGTTACTGGTAATGATGGAGTAACAGTTGGGTCACAGGGAGGATGGGGTACCAGATGGACAACAAGTAAAGATGGGGTAAAAAGTGGTTCACAGGTAGGGGACCTAGGTTAGTCACAGGTAAAGATGGGGCACCAGAAGGAGGAATTTTCACTAACAACCCAGTGCTGTAATTATCTTTTGTATTTGGTATTTTAGAATTTGGTCCCATGGCAACCATGTCATTGTTAAATGTCATTATAGTTTTTAAATTTTACCATTCTCACCTTCAGGCCAGGCCAGGAAATCAGAGAGTGGGGGAGGAGCTGAGGGCGAGTCAGAAGAGGGTGCTGTCAAGACAGCCCTGAAGGGAAGTCTGGGAGAGAGAATTAACAAAGCTCTTCAGAAAGTGGAGGAGAAGAAAAAGAAGAGAGCCCAAAGAAAGGCACAGGTATGAAGACATTCTTTGATCTTTTTGGACTGGATTTACATAATAAATACCATCTTGGGCTCAGCGTTTTATTCTTAGGTACAAAAAATTTATTTTTAAGTATATATTTCTATTGTATAATTTGGGATGAAAGAATTATGAATGTATTGATCAGAACTGATATTCACCAAAACTGCTTTAATTTGATTGAAAGTATTTTTTATGGGAGAAAAATATATTATTGTTTAATTGAATATTTGGATGGGTTAAAGATATCAAAGTTGATCTTTATATCTTATTCTAGTGGGATGAGCTGTACAACACAAAACCAGACGAGGATTATGAAGATCCTGCAGATGTGTCAGCCATTAAGGAAGCTCAGGAGAACATGGGAGACTTCAAGCTGAAGACGGCAGATGACTATGTGGTCCCAGACCACCTCAGGATGAATGTGGAGAAAGCAAGAGTTAGACTACTCATGCTCAAAGATTTGGTGAGTGTGGGATGTTCTATGATGTTTTGGAGGGGGGGGTAAGCTAGAGTGAAATAAATTTAATTTTTTGTTAAGATATGCTGTTAATAAAGTAATGATATTCTTTTGGAGTTTAAAAAATATGGATATTTTAGAATTTACCTGGATATATAAATTTTACATTAGTTTTAGATTAAAAAAAAAAACAATTTGATCCATAGATATTAGCCACTCATTATGATTATGTGCAGCAATTCACCTCGTAACAACATTTCTATCTTATCAATATAGATCCATCAACACAAGTACAAGTTCAACCAGAAATTGCTGGGCCTGAGGAACACCAAGATAGAGCTGATAGACAGTATCAAGGAGCAGGTCACTGAGCTGGACAACCTCCAGAAGAAGCTGTCCCCAGAGCTGAGGAAGCCTGTCCCCAAGATCCCCCACATGAGCAGAGAGGAGATGCCAGAGAGGTCAGTTACACAGGATTGTTGTTGTTGTTGTGCTACATTTGTTTGATTTATTTTATTCCCTTTAATTGATTGATTAAATTATTTGTTCTGGTTGATTCATCCTTGATTCATTAATGTATTTGCCTGTTTGTTTGATTTATTGATTAATTGGTTGATAAGTCAGTGTTGTTGATTGGGTGATTGACTGATTATTAATCATTAAATTCAGTAATTAATTGCTTAATACCATTGCTTAATTTGTTCATTTCAATTTCATATTATTAGGAGTTTCACCTGTATTTGTCATTGGTGTTTTGTTGCTGCTTTGTTTTTAGTCTGTCTGCAATTTTAAAGTCAATTCTAAACTCCTTTCACTATTTATTTATCACAGGAAGTATGAGTACACCCGTGAGACTCTATTGAAGTTCAAGGCAGAGCGGGAGGCTGAGGCCCTGGCTGCTAAGACTGGCAAGGACCAGGGGGATGGGTTTGGAGGTTTTGGTGGTGGTGGCGGTGGGTCTGACAAGGACTCCAGGGTAAGAATGATTAATGTAATATATAAGATAGAATTGATAGGTACTTAATTGTCACCAAATACACCACAGAAGTGGTGATTATGTACAGTAACGATACCCATTTATAAGATAAATACAGGAATGAATAGGAATAAGCTACCACTGCTGATTACACATCTTTCAAGATTACACATCTTTTTTAAAAAAGAAAAAAAATGGTAGCATGTGATCTGGTGACAAGGTTGTCTGAGGGGATTTATTTAGAGAAGAAATATTTCATGTTTAACCTATCCTGGTTCTAGCAATCCTCGGCCACCACCCATCGCGGCAAGTCAGCCAAGGCTGCACGATCCTCAGACCAGGACCTGTACACTAAACTGGTGGAGGCTGAGTCCATCAAGTCTCCACTGGAGCTGCAGATCATGAAGGCTGAGGAAATCAAGTGAGGACAGAGTGTTATTATTATATAATAACTATAATTGTAAAGATTGGTTACAAATGCTATTACTGCTGGCATATTGACATTGGTTAAGTGACGGAAACTTCTGCTGGTGAGGTTGGCATAAAAAATAACATACTGGTATTTCACTGCCAAATTAGTCACACAAAAAATGTGTTTTTATTGTCTTGCTACTAAAAATATGTCTGTTTAAATAGCGATGAAAGAAAGAGAGAAAAAAAAATCCTTACCTACTGCTTTTATCATATAAATATAGAAAAAAATGACAGAATAAGCAGTGAATGAAAAGAAAGTGAAAGAAGATTTAGGACAATTAGAAAAATGATTAATTTTATTCTATTTTGGTTGAATTATTTGTTTGTGATGTGACAAGCATCTACATCATTGTCAACATCATCAACATTATGTATTTGTTGCTATTGTAGACTCCTGTACAGAAGAGACCAGCTGCTGAACAAGATCGAGGAGGCACTGAAGACATTTGATGCTGAGCTGAGGATGCTGAGACATGAGAAATTCAGGCTGGGATATGACCTCAAGTGTGCTGACCTCAGGTAGGGGAAGAAAAGAAGTTTAAGTTCTTTTTGACATTATAATCTAAAAGTGGATATCTCTTAGTAGATGTTAAATATAAGGATTTTTCATTTATGATATTGTTGATGATTCTCAGGCAAGTGACACTGTTTGAGGAGCTGGCACTGCTGAGAGAGTTTGAGAAGAGAGAGAATGTCCTGGCTGACAAGGTGGAGGCCAAACAGCAGGAGAAGATGGACTTTCAGGCAAAGGTAAAATATTATTATAGAAGTTGCATACAAGATGTTTTTGTATTTTCACACTATATCACAGTAATATACTGAGACAGTAAGTACATGGGACAGCAATATCCTGAAAACAATCAATCTTAGTATTATGCAGACAAAATTTAAACCTATTACTGAATTTAAACCTTACTAAAGTTCTTCATAAACTGTCAACATAAATGCAATCCATGTCCCTGTAAACTGTCAAAACGAACACAGAGTCCTCAAACGGGTCATTTTTGTTCCAGATCATCGACATCCAGCAGAAGTTGGACCTGAAGAAGAAAGACATCGAGAAGCTGCAGGAGAAAGAGAAGGCGCTGTACGCCATGTTCCAGGCCTCACTGGGAGACAACAACAAGTTTGCCGACTACCTGACCAAAGTGTTTAAAAAGAAGATCAAGAGGTCCAAGAAAAAGGAGGGAGAGGGGGATGGTAAGTTAGCTGAACTTTTACTTTACAAGATTGAATGTTATTTGATGTAGAATCAACCAAAAGCTCTAATGGTATGAATACGTTTTGCTATATCATTGCAAGGTAGCTTTTTATGTTCAGCAAATTAAATTAATGTTACACTAAACAAATCCAAATTGATCTCAACTTTTAGACTGTAAATTTAGTCAATAATGATTCAAGATAAATCTGTCATAGTCAAACTTCAGTTTGGCAACTGTCAGTTTATAAAATTGTTAGCCATTCTTTATTCTTACCAAAAACATGCCAAATACCACTATTAAGATTAATTTACAGCATATTCCTCATATAATTTTATCTTGTTATATTTCCAGGCTCTGATGAAGACAGTGATGAGGACAGTGATGAGGATGAGGATGAGGACTGGTCTGATGAGGATGAGGACTCTGAGATGGGAGGATTTGACCTGGATGTCTGTCCTCCTGGATGTGACCAGGTAAGTATGAGGACTGGTCCAACGTGTACTGGAGTGTATGTATGTGCTTGTGTGCATGCATTGGTGTATGTGCATGTATGCCTATGCATGTGTCTGTGAGAACATGTGTAAATTGTGAGTGTATGTTTTTACATGTGTGAATAAGAGTGAGACGTACTCATAGTCTTTCTTCTCAGAACCATTATCCAAGTATACACCACCTTTCCACTGCTCTTTAAGTGTTGAAATCTTCATAATAACATAACAAATTTTGAGAAGTCAAAGTAAGCATATGCCCTTTCAATTCCGGTTCTTATTTCATTTAGATTACGGCATAAATGATGAAGTGTTTTAAATGAATATTAATACTTTTTAAAGTTAAAACTTTCCATTCCTGCAGAACCTGTACGACAACACATGCCAGCTGCGTGAGAAGCGTCTGGACATTGAGGAGGCGCTGACAGAGGAGAAGAAGACCAATGACACCATGAGGAAGGAGGTGGAGACGCTGCAGAAGAAGGCGAAAGTCATTGATGGTGCGCTGAAGAATGCAGAGGCTGATCTGGAGGCCTTCCAGGTAAGCAGACACCATTGATGCCATGTGCAGATCTAGGGATGGTTTGTTAAAAAGAACATAAAATGTTGGTCTTTGACTTCGGTTTTATTTTGTGTCAAAGTATACAAAGAATGTTGGTCTTTTTGTTCAAATTTTTTTTTTTTTTTTTTTTTGACACAGCTTCTGCTAGCAAAATGACAGACAATTTTTGGCAGGGAGATTTGGCATACTATGAAAACAGTCTTCCCTCTTGATCTGCAGAATTAATATCATAGGTACATTAACAACAAGATATCCTATATGTTTTCAGCTTGAAAAGCAGCAAAAGATCAATGAGCTGGATGTGGTGGTGGTGTTGAAGCTGCACCAGATCCAGTACATGGTGAACAGCGTGCTGCCCCAGGACCTCAGCCAGTGCCTGATCTTTGAGTCTGGAGGCATTGTACAGCTACAGCACAGGATCAAGGAACTGGAGCATGAGAAAACACTGCAGAAAAAACAGATGAAGTAAGTGGGCATTATTTGTTGTATAAAATTATTCCTGATTATGGTATTGAATTTACAAATTTGCATTTTGCAAAATGATTTTCACGAGTGGTGCAGTGCAATGTAGTTTTATTTGTATGTGGATGGATGTTCCATAGAACAATTCTTGTTAACAGTTATTGGTAGAAGCAACTGCAATATTTTAATTGATGAAAGGAAGAAGACTCTAAAGCTTGCTGAAGTCTACTTAATTTTTACTTTGCTTTACCTTACTCATTTCATTTGTTTCCAGGGAAGCCAGGAAGAAGCATGTCCAACTTATCAAAGATCGGAAGGTGTTTGAGGCAAAGATAGGAGAGATGGAGGAACAATGCAACCAGATGATGGTGGCCAAGTTTGGACGAATTGTTGATTTGGAGAAACTGGAGACGGTCACAGTAAACAGAAATATTGAAGAGTTGAAGGAAAAATTGCGGATTACAGAGATAGAGTGCACCAAAGAAATCTCCTCCTGGCAGGTAAGTTAAGTCTGATGAAAAGAGATATTGAATTAAGCATACCATGGGGTGATGTTGATCAGTGGCTTTTTTTTTTTTAGTACTGCTTACAGTCCGTTGTTCTCCTAGCCCCTGGCCTCTGCAGAATGTGAAATTATCCTTTTAGACGTTCTCTCACTTTAATCTCCCCATCCCATCTTCTTCTGTGTAGTTGTTTGTACTAACAAATAGCTCATGGCGCACCCAAAAACGTTTTTTGTTCACATACTTTCAGGACAAGATTGGTCACTACAAGGACCGCATCACGGAACTAACCAGAGAAAACACAGACAAGCTTGACCAGCTGAACATGTTGATGGGAGAGAAGAAAGAGTTTGAAGGAGCACTGGACTCCAGACAGAAAAATTTGGTATGTTGTTCAACAAAAGTTATATTTTATATACTAAATATCATATAAACAATTGTCTGTGATATGTTTGAGATAAAAAGGGTTGGTCTTCAATACAAAGGGAAGTAGTTTACAGATTGTTATTTACACAAGCTGAAAAGATGGAGAAGAGGAGTTGGTTGAAAATGTCTTACAGTGACAGTAATTTTGTTTGAAAAATTAAGTTAAGTGAGGGTGCAGTGTCTTGTAAGAATGTTTTAATGGATTAGGTTCTGTAAATGAAATGGAAGCCAGATATTGTATATTTTATGTACCTATTTTTTTATTGGCTAAATAAATTTTTATCTCTTATTTCATGTGAAATCGACCATATTTAGATTATTCCATTTTAGTTATACATAATTTTTCAAAAATTATACATTTATACTAAAAACATTTTTAGCATTTTATAATCATTCTTTCAGGGTGGTGAGTTCAGTGGAAATAGAAAAGCTGATCTTCATGAACGACAGCGGCTGATACAATTGGTCCAACTTCAGGCTCAAGAGATAGAGGCACTGAAAGAGGAAATTACGCTGCTCTCTAGGAAAGGAGGTCACATTCTGCCACCTGCTCAGCCGCCTTTACAACAAGGCGCGGGCGGCCTCTAATACAAAAAAAACATCAACTTGCTTGCAACTGGAGCAATATGAAGACTCAATTCCCTTTCAACAGACATTTAATTTTTTTTTTTTCTAATTTGATTTACTTGAGCTTACTGTGATAGCTGATGAGATGACATTATATTTTTTTAGATGCAAATTCTCTTTTTTCTCTTTTTTGTAACATCCAGATAACTCATCCGTCCAAATGGGCCTCAGAGCATACGAAATGTGAAAATCCGTCCTAAGTCGTCCTAAATAAAAAAAAGCTGATGCAAATGTTTTTAGATTCTATCTTTTTATGTATTAATGTATTGCAGCAATCATTACATTTACAAACAATGGGAGATGTATGCACTGAAAATGTTATATATATATAAATATATATATATATATATATATATATATATATATATATATATATATATAAATACATATATGTTCTATTGGATCATATGCCTCATTCATTCTAAGTATATTGAATAAATACAATTATTCAGTGTTGTAATTTTTGTTCCTTGTGTACGTTATAAACATAAAATGATAAGAAAACACACACATCACATAACATTTAGATTTATTACACATTCAAATAAATCAATGCATGATTTATTATCACTTACTGTAACCATATTATGTATTATAATTAATGCCCTAGACTGGCTGGTAACAGATATAACCCCCAATCATACATTACCAAACAATTCCTTCTACATTACAAACGTAACAAGCATGCAGCTATGCTCTCACTTTTATTCTGGATAAGCATTGTACAAAACTACTTTGTCTTGGCTTTAATAAGTATAGAAAATTACTATCTTACACTACTGAAATTTAATAATGCAATGCCAGAGATCAGTTTACCATGTATTAACTTGATTATGGAGTACAGAAAGTGTACAATGCATTCAACACTGCATAATATGTTACAAGAGTAGAAAATATTATCAAGAATTTTAAAGTAATAATTTTTAAAAATCTTCTTGAAATTAGAAAACATAATCAATACCCAAAACATGATAATTTTTCAGTGGCGTGCAACATTCTGTGTTGCCACATAGCTTAAGAGAAGACAACCAAATAAATATTTGTGGCCAAATTCTGTCAGCTGTGATTTTTTTAAACACAACACTTGCTAGTCTGTCATTATTGCTGACCCGCTTTTCCTGCAAATATTAGCTGCTCCTTATTCTGCTTTTTTTGCATGAAACACTAAAAGTGATATATATCAATCAAACCTAGGGCATCCATTCACCAGTGAAAACTTCCTATTATGTAGAACAAACTTGTACATTCAACACCTATATTCTCATTACCTCCCACCTCCCCTGCTACTAAGTCACTAGTGTTTCACACAGAAAGAACAAACGCAGTGATGTATCTTTTTAACTTTTCAACATGATTATGATTTCACTGATACACAATATGAAATAAATAAAAAAAATCAGGTCATTCTAGTACCAAAAACATTTTGCTGCCATTCTAACAGTCCATTGCTCACTTACGCTGTGCACGATAATGACCTTGGCATTTGCCAAGCTGGCTATACAAACAAAAACTTTTTAAAAAAATTACTGACTATTGGTCCAATGTTCACTTTCTTCTAGCTCCAATAACTGAGTGCAAACACATACAACAATATGTTCACAATAGTTTACTTTCAAGTAGGCTGTTATTTACAAATGGAAAAGTCTGCAGGGTTTGGACTCCACTAGATGATTATGATCAAGATACTCAAGACTATCAGAAAATAAAGAGTGTTCTTAAATTTTTAGATATTCATATAGAAAAAAATCAGCGATAGTTAGCAAAATTTCCAGCCTGCGTCCATGTGCTTGGTATATAAGTGACAGGAATACCACCCTGTGTGTTTGAAACTGCCACCTGGATGGACTGAGGGAGGCCTTGGGAGTTTGGTACTGCCACCTGGATTGGCTGAGGGAGGCCCTGGGTGTTTGGTACAGCCACCTGAATTGGCTGGGTCAGGCCTTGTGATTGTGGTACAGCTACATGGATTGGCTGAGGACTGCCCACTTGGATTCCTTGAGGATTTGAGACAGCTACTTGAATTTGCTGAGGGCTGCCACTCCCTGTGTTTATTTGAACCTAGATTGTGCAAGAGTTATATATAAGAATGGTATAGACAGCATATTGTAAACATTATAGCTATAAAAGTTAATCTTAGATGGTATGAATAAGAATTTGCACATGTCCACCAAAAATCAACTCATTCTATTTAAAAATCCTTCAGGTATTCATTTTAAATGATGCACATCTTTCACCCTTCTCTTGATCCATTTAGAATCTAAGGGGCTGTTCAGAATGAGTTATGTTACCCCAGCTAATACGCACTAAATCCGGAGAGACTCTCCCTGGATGCTAAAATACTTGACTGGCAACAAGTCACACCTAACACAATCAACTTACAGCATACCAAAGCTAACACATTCAGCTAGCACCATGTCACAACTAACACATTCCACTCTCACTAGACAAAAGTAGTAAACCCAGACGATCCAACTGACACATTTTCCTACCTGTCCCTGTGGAGTATAGTGAAGGTGTGTGATTTGTCCAAGGTGACTGATGTCTATGGTTGAAGTGTGTTGTCCTGGGTGTGGGGTGAGTCGTGGGGTTAACTGGTACTCCACTGTGCCACCTGGCTGTGGTCTGTACTCAGTCAGAGACTGGGTTAGCTCACTCATTGCCTGGGTTAGCAAGTCTGCAGCCTGAATATGGAATGTATCATTATCAATATTCATTTAATCTCATATGTCAAAAGTGCATATATGCACTTACCTCTTCCTCAGATATATATGACTGGGAGTTTATTACAATCATTACGCAGAAACAAAATGATATTTACTTCATTATCATACCAGTTAAGACAAAAATAAGCTTTTAATTGGTAAAAGAAAAATCAAATAAATTAAAAGGACCAGCAAAATTAAACTCTCTAATACTCACTAAAGCTTTGGAATTATCTATCTATCTTAACTCTTAACTTTTTCTTTCAATCCATAAAATTACTTTTCATGGCTGAAAGCACCTGATCATATTTAACGTGAGAGAGGTGGTTTCATCTCTGTTAGTTACTATTTTCCATGCCCTCAGGGTACTGTTGATTCTAACTGTTCACCTGGCTATTCTTCATGGGCTGACCACCCTGCTGGTCATTCTACCTACTCACCTGGCTATTCTCCATGGGCTGACCACCCTGCTGGTCAGTTTCTGGCTGTTGTAACATCAGAGTGTCTAGCTGCTGCTTGTTTTCCATCGACCTCCGGACAATCATTGGTGGTGCCAGCCGTGGGTGCTTCTTACGCTGATGCTGCAGCAACTTGGCTTTGCCTGGGAAAAATACATTTTAATAATAAATGTGCTACAATCATTTAATTAATTCTGTTCTTTTTGGTTAACAAATGACAACCACACTTTTTAAATGCTAATTGTATTAAAAGATGGTGTTACTTAACTTTGAAACAGTACAGAACGCCTACTTTATCATATTAGATATACTCGTTCAAATAATCCAGGAGGTTGTCACATACTGGCATATTGTTTGTGGCAGTGTTCACAGGGATGAGGCATGGCTGTCACACTGCCCACAGTCTGGGAGAACGTGGGGTCAGGGAAGTTCTGCAGCACCTGCTCCACCTCAAAGATCTGTTTAATGCGTCCACTGGCTGGCAACTGGGCACCTGGATGGTTCTTCATGATGTGGGCCTTACGCTTAGAGCTGGACTTGTACACCTGGATGAAAATATTCTAATGTGAGTCTTTCGTTTTATAATTAACAGATAAATGTGAAGAAGTGCAAGAAATAAATAAATGAATGAAATAAATAGAAAGAAATAAAGAAAGAAAGAAAGACAGAAAGAAACTTCTGGCAAAATCCATCCACAATGCAGACTAACAAAATCCTGCTGACTTGATAATCTTCTAAAATGAAGGTTCCTAGACATAAGACACACAAGAAATATAAAAGACTCACCTTGTCACAGTACTGACAGTAATAGTCTCTCTGTGTCTTCAGAATAGGTAAGTTCAGCTCTGGCACTGACTCAGGCTTAACATCCGGGTGACGCTTGGCCAGATGATTAACAAGCATGCCCCGCCTCTTGAACCCCATCAGACAACTATGGCACTTGTAGATAAAGCGGTGATATTCACTGGGGGACACTTTCGGTGTGAACTTCTTTTTAATGTTTGACAAATTAGGAGTGCTGTTCAACTGCATGGATGCCTCGCGTTCAGCAGTGTGCATGCGCTTCACATGCTCCTTCAGTTTGTCCTTACGTTTGAACTGCCTGCCGCAGGTTTCACACATGAACTCACGGTGTTCTGAATGACGCAACATGTGCAGCTTGAGTTTGTCAGGTCGAGGGAACACCTTCCCACACTGGTCACAAGGAAACTGCTTCTCAGGGTGAAAGAAACGCATGTGCTTTCGTATATCATTGAAGTCTTCAAATGTTTTCGAACAAATTGGACAAGGGTAGACGCCATTGAAACAATGCACAGCAGAGTGCTCTCGCATCACCTGTAATGTAAAGAAAAGTCTGGTTCTTGTGTACCGTATTCCACTGTGTTTCATGACAATAGGCCTGGCATATTTTTTTTTACCCAAGTTCAGACTGGGTGTAGAAAATTTTACCTCTCTGAAGACAAAATGAATACTAACAGAATATACTAATAGAAGAGACAGATGGAAGACTTATATGGGATGTTATATATCAACCTGAAAATTAAACTGTGGAGATAATAATAATCCCAATAATACTGCAATGCAGCAATTAAAAGTGAATAATATCCTGCCTACCTGTACCATATCAAAACCCATGTGACACACGGGACACTCATAGTATTTCTTCTCACTATGGGTCTTCATGTGGCATGCCAGTGCTGAGTTATTCATGAAGCGTTTGTAGCATACAGAGCACGGCAATGGCTTGCTGTCCTCACTGCCGTGACAAAGCATGTGCTTCTCCAAGCGGTCCTCATTACTAAATGCTTTCCAGCACTGCGTACACTTGTATGGCTTCAGGGGGTTGATGAGGCGTGCACGGCGAGATCTGGCATGTGTACCTGGATGAACAATTTATTTTAATTTTCAGTTTTCGAATAGACTAGAGACCATTTCTAAAAATTAAAAAAAATTCAGGCTCATTCTTTATTTTTGCCACTCTTCCAACCTGTCTCAAACTCTCTTGTGATTTCTAGATATCTTAATCTCTTTCTCTCTCTCTCACCTGCATGTTGGATCAGTTCTTGTTTATTGGTAAATTCCAGATCACAAACAGGACACTTCAGACTGGTCCAGGGGATGGTGGCAGAGGCAGAGTCAAACTTCTGCTCAGTTGCCTGCAAGAAAAAGAAAAACAAATCATAAAATAATTCTATTAAGTATCACAGCTTTAATGAAAAAACTCCCATAATGTAACTTTTTTTTACCAATGTCAAAATACCTACAAAACTTACTGAAGACAATGGTATTTTGAAACAATAATGGCAAAAGGTATTTTTCATTTTTGTATAACCTTTTCATGGAATGCGCTGTAAAATGGACAAAATATCAAGTCAAATGAGAAAGTAAAATTAAAACTTTGAAAAATGAAAAAAAAAAAAGAAATACATTTTAATAAACATAAATAAATTTGCCCACTATCCAAAATGTTATGATTATAAAGCTGCACAGTACCTGTGGCAAATCTGAGGTGCCCTCTCCCACCTCCCCGAGTCCCACGTCCTCCGCAGCATGTGTCAGAGTGTGCAGGTTGAGGAGGGTAGCATCGTCAAACGTCAGGTCACAGTGCGTGCACACCCAGCCCGTGCCTGCATTGTTCTGCTTCTTGTACAGAGACTTGATGGAACGCTTGATGGCAGAGCTGTAACGACTCTGCTTTAACCTAACAAATAAAACCACTTGGTACTCTCTTTGTCTTCACAGTTTGCATAAATAGTATCTGATTTTAATGCTCGTCTAATAAGACTGATAATAACAATGATTCTGCTGCTGCTACAGTGTCAGTTATATCTACAGTCTCTTGGAGATTGGGATGTTCAGTGTTCAGTACTTCTTAGGTGCAAATGTTTCTTTAAGTATTTAAAACAAGTTTTATTAATAAGCGTTTCGTGTTTGTCCAACAGTAATATTTCCCAAAACAATTATTCAGTCGACTTATTTATCGATCCCAATACCTACTTGTTGAGATACATGGTTTTCTTCATCTTCTTCCAGGACTGAAAGGTGGAACCATTAGCGCCCTCAGAGATACCTGAGGTGCCAGCGCCTCCCCCTTCTCCCCAAGATGTCTCCTGTAAGAAACAAAATCAAAAGTAACTTCGGCATCTCTATTTTTTAATACACAATCAACCATAATTTGTCTTTTCAAGATAAACAATCAACAATAAGACGCCTTTTCCAAGAAACCCAATCATCAATATGTTGTCTTTTTTTAAAGATGTACAATCAACAATATGATCTCTTTGTGACACACCATCAACAATGAGATGTCTTTGTAAGAAATGCAATCAACAATATAATGCCTCTTGTGAAATGCACAATCAACATAATAAAATTTGATCCTGAACGATACGTCTTTCATAAGACACAATCAGAAATAACATCCTGTACAACTCCTGTACAACCTGTAATTTACAATAAGATTAATACGTATTAGTAAATCAAACTTGATTTCAATCTTTGAAGAGCCAACCTCACCGCTTTAATATCATCTTGTTTCTTGGGTGGTCTCCCTCTTTTTCTAGGTGTGCCAGGTTTTTGAGGAACACTTTTCCTCTTAGAAGACTTGGCGTCCTCCCCATCATCAAATTCAGCACTCTCGTGAGTCAACAGGTGGCGCTGCAGCATAGCAGAGGTCTTGAAACGCTTGTTGCATTCAAAACAGGGCCATTGGTTGTCCATGCCTTCGAGGTCTGAAAAGAAAAAGATTATTAATAAATTAAATTCATATTTTGCACCTTTATGTGTCATGACATCTTGAAACTTAAAGGGGAAAGTTTTAAAAATGTCTAGAAATTATGTCTTTATAGGCATAGCAAACAGCAATAAACCAACTGTTTTAAAGATGTAGGAACAGATTATCATTATAATGATAAAAATTAATGAAATATGTCACTAAGAGGATAGTGCATATAAATTTTTCCAAAGCTAAAGCTTGATCATGCTTCAATAAATCAAAAAATGAATGTTAAAACAAGATCCAACTTCAGCTTATCACTCACTGAGCTGATCTTCCAGGTCAGCCTTAAACACTGGCTTGCCAAGCTTCTCAGCATAGTGGGCAGCATACCACACCTGAAAAAATAAAGTTTATATAAATGTTACTCAGGGCTTTAATATCAGTATTTCTTCTTTAATGAATACCGATGAATATCTTCTATGTTTGGTACATATATCATACACATTTTCAATCAACTTGATGAAAACATCTGATTCATTACAACTTTACAAGTCAAGCGTCTTTAATCCAAATGATATCTTTGTCAATGAAATGTCAATCAAACAATCAATCAAACCAATAAACTGATATGCCAAGCTGTATCCTCCCCAGGGAGGTGAGACTGTCTACAGAGTGCACCAGTGCAAAAATGACCAGGCTTCCTTGACTTGAATATTCATTTCATTTAAATAAATAAATTTACATAATTGTATAACTTCAACCTTCGGGTTGCGATTTTCCAATAAAGATTATTATTATTATTATTATTATAAATCAATGCCCCAGCACTGACCTTCAGTTCCTCCCTGGGTTCAATCTCTCTGGTGACACTGAAGAAGATGTCCTCCCCATGCTGGTAAACCACACAGTTCTGCTCCTTGAAGTTCTGAGCCGCTCTCACAAACATCATCCAGTTACACTTGTTCTCATCTGACGTGTTGAAGTACATCTCCTGGCTGTCTGCTTTGATAAGCTGGAGAAGTGAACATATCATAGATATCAGCTATTTAACATAAGTACACCTCCTGGCTGACTGCTTTGATAAGCTGGAGAAGTGAACATATCACATATATCAAGGAGAACATCTCCTGTTAAACAACAGCTCTACACTTTTTCTCCTATATTATATCATGTTAATCAGACCATGGAATTATTTTTCCTACCTGTAGAGGAAATTCCTTATTGGTGACACTGTCCATGTCTGGGACAAGCTCTCCTACAAATGGACCAAACTGGGTTCTCTTTGGTACCATCTTTTTGGCAAATACACCTATGGCATCTGGAACAAATGGTGTAAAATGTGTGAAATATGGGCATTTTTTCCTCACAATGTAATTATTAAAGAGCAGGCATAAACTGTAAAGACTGCTGCACTTGGTTATGTAAATAGAGGCCATTATTAAATCTAATTTTAATCATGTACATGTACATGTTTACAGTACTGGGACAAAAGTTCAGTGTAGATTTAAAATTTAACTAATATCATCATTACCATTAATAGGAGTCAGTTATTTGTCGAAATAAATAAATAAATATCCAAACTCACTTGGGTCATCAGCTATTCTGAAGATCTGCAGCATTCCAGGTAGACTGGACCATGCCCTGGACAGCACTACCTTGTCATAGACAGGGAGCAGTCTATGTGCTGTACACTCACTCTCATAGCTCTGCTGGCACTCCTCACACCCTGCAATATACAACAATAAGAACAGTAGTCTGTGTGCTGTACACTCACTCTCATAGCTCTGCTGGCACTCCTCACATTCTGGAATATATGACAACAACTACAGCTTAATTTTTATTTTAAAAAAATCTGAAAACAAGGTGTAATGAAATTTCACACAATTTCATGGCACATACCCTTCATAACCCACACCAAAATATTCAAATCAATGAAAATACAAGCAGTGTTTGATCCTATAAACTTACACAATTCGCTGGTGTTGTAAGGCTTTGAGACATACTGTGGTCTGACAGGTGGACCTGTATCCTTCTCAATACTCAGTAAGCGGGAGGATTTTCTGGTCTGAAAAAACAAACATAAGAGCTGAAGTGCGAAACAGATACTTAAAAGTTGTTGTGTAATTTTTCTCTTTTTTGTGTATGTTTTATTTTCTTTTTTCCACCTAACCCAAAGAGACAGTCCACAGTGACGGGGGAGGCTAGAAAAATCAAAATAAAATCTAACTGCTTTCTACGGAGATAAAATAGACCTTTTTAATAAAGTTTAAAAATGCAGGCATCAAAGACTCTACGTTCGGAATAAATTCAACTTGCAAATTTCCCAATAAATCCTGAATACTTTAATCTCCAAATTCTTTCAGGTCTCTTTTTTCCCCTTTTCTCACCAACAATCACCCTATGGCGATGCAAACTCAAATATTTTTAGATCAACTTTTGAAAAAAGTTTTGAGCCCATAAACTTTTCTTTGGCTAATAATTCCTCTTTTACATAAGAGTTTAAATCCCTGTTTATAACATACTTACTGGCCTAGACCAACTTGCTGTGGCTTGGTCAATATTGCTGTCGTCATCCACATTCAGATCTCCATTCATAAAAGAACTATCAACACCTTCATTTGTGGTTGCTGAAATATTAAATTTAGGTTTTCAGTCCCCTTTTAAAACTGACAAAATGACATTTCTCAAAGTGACAAGCAGCTGTCAAAAACACATCATATAACATGCTACAGTGAGTCAAACATACTAAAATGATTTACTGCTACAATGTACTTACAAATTAACCAATTAAATCAGAAATCCCATAGCAATAAAAAAACAGGATACTATGAAACAAGGCTGCCAGAACTGATGCCATACAAGAAATGCTAGAAATACTAGAAAAGATGCAAAAATTCCTCCTAAATACAAAAAGATCATGTGAACTCACAGTCATCTATCCCTGTGGTGTCAATATTGCCAGTGGTCTCCACATCTACAGAGTCCTCTCCCACTGAGGCCTGCTCCAACATGTGATGCTGCCCTGAACTGACTGGCATGGATGAGTCCAAACCAGCCAGGTTGTTCACTTCAGAGTCGTCAAAATCATCTGTAAATAATATTGGACAAGGAATAGTAACTAGACATGAACAAATGAAACAAAGACATCACTTCACATTTTCTAATTATGTCTTTTTGTATCTTCTCAACCTTGACAAATGTATATTAAAGGCTTTGAAGATTAAAAAAAGAATAAAATTTTATTAGTTTTTAAAGATTTGATAAAATTAGAGATCATGTACGGAGAAAGATACGTGGTAAATTGATCCAAAAAAGGTGCCTGGATACAGTTATTTACTTCATGAATATGCTAATACCAATGTTTATTGAGTAATTAGTGACAAAATATCAAAAACCACAATTAAAGTCTATTTAAACAGGTAAAATTTATCTCTGACACCTTTTAAATACACNTCACATATATCAAGGAGAACATCTCCTGTTAAACAACAGCTCTACACTTTTTCTCCTATATTATATCATGTTAATCAGACCATGGAATTATTTTTCCTACCTGTAGAGGAAATTCCTTATTGGTGACACTGTCCATGTCTGGGACAAGCTCTCCTACAAATGGACCAAACTGGGTTCTCTTTGGTACCATCTTTTTGGCAAATACACCTATGGCATCTGGAACAAATGGTGTAAAATGTGTGAAATATGGGCATTTTTTCCTCACAATGTAATTATTAAAGAGCAGGCATAAACTGTAAAGACTGCTGCACTTGGTTATGTAAATAGAGGCCATTATTAAATCTAATTTTAATCATGTACATGTACATGTTTACAGTACTGGGACAAAAGTTCAGTGTAGATTTAAAAATTAACTAATATCATCATTACCATTAATAGGAGTCAGTTATTTGTCGAAATAAATAAATAAATATCCAAACTCACTTGGGTCATCAGCTATTCTGAAGATCTGCAGCATTCCAGGTAGACTGGACCATGCCCTGGACAGCACTACCTTGTCATAGACAGGGAGCAGTCTATGTGCTGTACACTCACTCTCATAGCTCTGCTGGCACTCCTCACACCCTGCAATATACAACAATAAGAACAGTAGTCTGTGTGCTCTACACTCACTCTCATAGCTCTGCTGGCACTCCTCACATTCTGGAATATATGACAACAACTACAGCTTAATTTTTATTTTTAAAAAATCTGAAAACAAGGTGTAATGAAATTTCACACAATTTCATGGCACATACCCTTCATAACCCACACCAAAATATTCAAATCAATGAAAATATAAGCAGTGTTTGATCCTATAAACTTACACAATTCGCTGGTGTTGTAAGGCTTTGAGACATACTGTGGTCTGACAGGTGGACCTGTATCCTTCTCAATACTCAGTAAGCGGGAGGATTTTCTGGTCTGAAAAAACAAACATAAGAGCTGAAGTGCGAAACAGATACTTAAAAGTTGTTGTGTAATTGGGATTTTTGAAGTCTTCTTTTCTCTTTTTTGTGTATGTTTTATTTTCTTTTTTCCACCTAACCCAAAGAGACAGTCCACAGTGACGGGAAGAGCTAGAAAAATCAAAATAAAATCTAACTGCTTTCTACGGAGATAAAATAGACCTTTTTAATAAAGTTTAAAAATGCAGGCATCAAAGACTCTACATTCGGAATAAATTCAACTTGCAAATTTCCCCATAAATCCTGAATACTTTCATCTCCAAATTCTTTCAGGTCTCTTTTTTCCCCTTTTCTCACCAACAATCACCCTATGGCGATGCAAACTCAAATATTTTTAGATCAACTTTTGAAAAAAGTTTTGAGCCCATAAACTTTTCTTTGGCTAATAATTCCTCTTTTACATAAGAGTTTAAATCCCTTTTATAACATACTTACTGGCCTAGACCAACTTGCTGTGGCTTGGTCAATATTGCTGTCGTCATCCACATTCAGATCTCCATTCATAAAAGAACTATCAACACCTTCATTTGTGGTTGCTGAAATATTAAATTTAGGTTTTCAGTCCCCTTTTAAAACTGACAAAATGACACTTCTCAAAGTGACAAGCAGCTGTCAAAAACACATCATATAACATGCTACAGTGAGTCAAACATACTAAAATGATTTACTGCTACAATGTACTTACAAATTAACCAATTAAATCAGAAATCCCATATAAAAAAAAAAATCCAGGATACTATGAAACAAGGCTGCCAGAACTGATGCCATACAAGAAATGCTAGAAATACTAGAAAAGATGCAAAAATTCCTCCTAAATACAAAAAGATCATGTGAACTCACAGTCATCTATCCCTGTGGTGTCAATATTGCCAGTGGTCTCCACATCTACAGAGTCCTCTCCCACTGAGGCCTGCTCCAACATGTGATGCTGCCCTGAACTGACTGGCATGGATGAGTCCAAACCAGCCAGGTTGTTCACTTCAGAGTCGTCAAAATCATCTGTAAATAATATTGGACAAGGAATAGTCACTAGACATGAACAAATGAAACGAAGACATCAATTCACATTTTCTAATTATGTCTTTTTGTATCTTCTCAACCTTGACAAATGTATATTAAAGGCTTTGAAGATTAAAAAAATAATAAAATTTTATTAGTTTTTAAAGATTTGATAAAATTAGAGATCATGTACGGAGAAAGATACGTGGTAAATTGATCCGAAAAAGGTGCCTGGATACAGTTATTTACTTCATGAATATGCTAATACCAATGTTTATTGAGTAATTAGTGACAAAATATCAAAAACCACAATTAAAAACTATTTAAACAGGTAAAATTTATCTCTGACACCTTTTAAATACACATCAGCTCACCTTCCTGGTTAATACATGTAGGGCTGTCTCCTTGGGTGGTGTCTGGCTCATTTTGGTAACTCTCCAGTCTCTCTAACATTGGAGCCTTAAAACATAAGAAACCTTAAGAATAACACCATACATCTATGACATTTTTTTGAGACTTAATGAAATACCACATTTCTGAATAATGTTTATTACAGCTGCAACTCATAATAATCATAAAAATCATATTTCAGAGCTGTGCTTATGTTGCTCAGCAACAGTATAGAACATTAGAAGTAAACAATTCATCCTTACAGCTGGTTGCTTAGCAATGGTTCATTGCTCATACATAGCAACATAAAACCAAGAACTCGACTTACCCTAACTGGTGGTTGCTGGGCAGCAGCCTCATTGCCTAGCACCAGGTTCAGGGAGCTGACTGTCTGATCCACTTCTTGGTCTGCATTACCATGGACCACCAAAGGTGAAGCCTCTGACGTCCCTGCTTCAACATGGCTGCTGTAGGAAGGCCCCGCTTCCATGTGACCTCCATAGGTGGCACCAGCCTCGCTGTGATTGCTGATCATAGAGCTATGTCCTCCTGTTCTCTGATGATGAGCAGAGAAAGAAGCCGTGGCCTCCCCCTGTGTCATCAAGGAATGCAGAGTGGGATGGGACGAGGCTGTGGTCAGGGTCGGGTTTAACATTGCCATTGCTCCTGACGAGACAGAGTCCTGAAACAAGCAACAAAAAGTTGAGCAGTGTTAAGTTTCCTCTTGCTTATTTGAAAGCTTTCTTTTTCTTCTGTCATAAACAAAATTAAAATAAAAAATTTAAAAAAAGAGGGGAAAGTTTTTTTTTCCAAATTATAAATTCTTCCCCTGGTATGCTGAAAGCAATTTTTTTCTCAGCTCTGTGATCAAAATTATTTCCAAACATTTCAAAAATATTTAAGAACTAGCTTAATTTTCATCTGTCTAAAAATGATAAATACAAATTAAGACACTTAAAAAAATCCTATACCACAGGCATAAGGTGAGATTGCACTGTGTCTGCCTCCCTGGCCAAGCCAAGATCTGATTGGTTCCTGGAAAGGGTGGAGGTCACATTAGAGCTCAGTTCTGATTGGCTCCTGCTGGGGGTCATGACTCTTGGTACAGAGGATGACACTGGCTGGAGCAGCTGAAGGTTTGTATAGCTGGCCTGCAATCAAATACAGCATTCATAATCATCATCAACATCAACAGCAGCAATAGAGGATTGGTATTAATAAAATCGATGCATTGTGCTTGGAGAATGAATTGTTGGGGGAAGTTTAAACTTGTCAGGCAAGCCACAGAAGTGAGGAAGCTACACAGGAGAAAAAGTAGGAAGCATCCACCTTGCAAGATCCGAGTACAGATGGCCAACCACAATCAAAAGTATTCCCAAAAACCCAATACCAAATTTCCAAAATGGCCAGAAAAAAACAAATAAAAACTAAAACACAGAAATGGGCAAAATTTTGAAAGAAACAATGAAAGGGGGTATTTTAAAACCCTCACTCCATCTTGGAAATCCATGGAATCCCTGCCAACATCAGCTCCCCTGGACAAGTGATAGTAAATTTTCCAACTACTAAAGCAAAGACGACCCTCCATTTTATCATTTTAGCATCAGTGTCAAAAAGAAAATTAGGGTAAAATGTGGAAGCAAAAAGGGACTCTGCATTTGTTGTCCTACCTGCAATGTCCTGTGAATGTTTGGGTCCAGCACCTGCAGCGGGATGACATGTCCCTCCTGGTAGGCATGCATGATGTCACCACCACCAGATGTCGCCTCTTGGTACTCTGTAGAGGGCGCCAAGCGGTCAAATGTCGTATGTGGCAACTGGAACACAGCTGACTGACCCGTGGGCAGTGTGATGCGATAGGGAAGGTTACTCCCATCTGTTAGCTGGAGGACAAAAATTGAGTGAAGTAAAAGGTTCTGTTCAGTGTCTTCAATATACCTTAAAAACTAACTTTTGAAATATGTAAAAAAAAGAATGAAAAATAAGGAAGATAATTAAAAAATAAAAGACATCCCTGCACTGCAGTTAAGTTCAAAATCAAAACAAATATTCAATATACAGTAATTGATAAATTTTGATTAAAAAAAAGTAAAAACATTCAGACAAACCCCAGCGTTTGACTACCTGAAATTGCTGCCCATCAAACTGTGCATGAGAAAATCCTGGCAGCTCTTGCTGCTGGGACACCAGACCATGAACGCTGGGCGTGAACGACCCACTGCTCACGGAGGTCACATGCTGAGAGTCGCGTGACCAACTGGACGATGGTCCTGCATGGTCATCTCCTCCTGGATCCATGGTGAGATGGGTAGGAATCCTGCAATGATGATATATAGGGAATATATATATATATATATATATATATATATATATATATATATATATATATATATATATATATATATATATATATATATGCACGTGGGGTACTAGTACATATTGTTTTTCTTATATACTTTTTCACATTTTCAAAATCTTATAGCATACTTGATAAAACATTTTTCTACTTCATAACTGCATTCATTTGGAAACCTCTGGTATTCTTGCTAGCTTATCACAAAAATCAAAATCAAGAAAATTTTTGAAGAAATGATAATCTTTTCTTAAGTTTACCTGCTTTCCATTTGGTATACTTTGTAAAACAGTGGTTTTAATTTATTAATCGTTTTAATTATTTTTCATTCAATTTTAAATATCCTTTATAAATTTGGTAATATTATATACCAACTTTATTTTGAAGGGTTGGAGTGAAGACAAACTATATAATCTTTTTGTCCGTAGAAGAAAGTCTGTGTTTAGGCACATTTGTTTAGTCTGTATTGACCATAATATTAAATTGAAAAGTCATAAGAAGGGGTATATACTGGGAGTATGGTAGAAAAGTTGGGCATTTTGGACTTCATACTGGTTATAAAACTAGATTCAGAAAAGGGAAGGAGACAAAGAAGGAATACAAATGTTCAGGCTAATAAAAGTATAATTCCTCAGGTCAAAGAACTAAGGTCAGGGGCAAGTGAGATAAAATAAGTGCAGTGTTAAAAGTGCACATGGTACAAAAACTTCCACCTCAACATTTCTGGACCCCTGCACCACATAGAGCACGTGCCGAATGTTAATGAAAAGTATTCAGTACTTATTCAGATGTAGTGCCACAACCGTTGTTGTAATAATTCGCAAAGATTTGTCTAATAAAAAGTAATGATAAGACTCTTCTAATAATGACATAATGCAAGTGGAAAAGATATTAACCAGTTTTGTGAGCTCTGTATTGTTGCACGCAAATCTCAGCAAGGACAACAAAATGGCGTCAGGCTTGCGCCATTTGATTACACTGTAAAATCTAGACATTTTCAAGCCTGTGAAACCTTATTTAAATGCAAACAGTTGTTTTAAACTCGCTATAGAGATGGAGCATGTCGGCGAGGCAAACAACACCAGTAGTGTTTGACCCAGTTGTGAGTCAAGAGTGGATAGGAAGGTTCCAACAGGACAAAGGCGAGTGGGGTGGGGGTGACGGCTGAGCCCAACTTTCAACTTTTAATTCACGGCTCACTTGCAGAATGACGCACAATTTTTTCACTCATAAGACTAAAAATATTTAATATATTATAACACGAGCAAAACGCTTTCATCCTTACATTTTATTTTGCAGATATTACATTTATTATATTGGAATTAATTATGTCCCACCTACCTGAATTCCTCTCCAAGTCTCGTAACCTCTCGCACTTTTCCTAAACTCTCGCAGGTCTTTGCCTCTTTTTCAAACTGTGTCATCATGGTGGAGCCGTTCGAATCCGAGCTGACGATAGTGCAAATATATGACAAAACATTTGAATTAAAAGAAACTAACGATTGTTTAGATTGTGCAAATGACCAATAATCTCAAGATGTCGAACAGAAAACCCGAATTATACCGCTGGAAGCGTATATCTGAGCCTAAAATGGTATACTCTAGGTCCCAGGTAAGATCCCCAAAACAAACATTGAAACACCTGGAACTTCAGATGTCAAGTCAAAGAAGCTACTTTAGCCAAGAAATGATACACAGTGAAACAGTATTTGCGCTGGAAATTGGATTGCATAATCATTCGCATAGCTTTCCCTACACTGTTTCCAACCCTTTTTACACAAGGTGTCACACATTTTTGATACAAAATAGCTTTTCAAAACAAGATTTTTCTTTTTTGTAAGTATTATATTGTATACATTATTTATTTTTGTCAATTTTTCTTTTTTGTCATTTTAGAAAGTTACAACCACAGATGATGTTCAGGATTGGATAAAGGTAAAAAAAGCTGTGTTATTAGTTATGGTTCACAATACTTACAGGGATTATAATATTAGCGGGGGAATAAAAACTATCAGATCGAAAAAATTGGCAGAAGCCTTTACATGCAACCATGTCCTAGTGCTTTGTAAAGTTTTCTTTGAACTTCTGTGATTTTTAAAATAATTTTTACATTTATTTTCAAAACCCACTTGGCTAGAGATGAACTATGTTTAATTCTATACACACATGATTTTCTGTCTGTTCCAGAAAGTGGAAGATGCTTCAAATATGGCTGCGGCTGCCACATTCGGTATACAATATGGTGGAGGCAGAAACTTAGGCAAAGCCAAGGCAAACAAAGTCACATCTCTTTTGAGAGAAGATGATGCTGCCTTAACTGAAGGTAGATAGAATAGTGGGACATTTGTTCACTGGTTCCTTCGGTGAAGATATAAGTCTTTAAAGTATAATTATTACCTGATGAGTTATAGCTATGTCTGTATAAAATATAGTTCCAATGTTTTCATTTGACTCTCAGCCCAGGACCTGCTCACCCAGTGGATGAGTGACAAAGTCGATGTGGATGCAGAGTTGGAGTATGTGGAAGAGAAAAGCAGGCGATCACTGGTGGTGGAAAACTCCGTCAAAATGGAGTGGGACCACCTACTGCAGGATGCTGGGATAGAAGGCCTCAGCACAGATGACAATGGAGACTTTAAGTTGCCAATGCCTGCAGAGGGTATGCTCTAAAGTTGCTTACTTATCAATAGCTATAAATGCTGAGGTTGTGCTTTATTTGTATTTAAGAACCTTTGAATGTCATTGGTTTTACCAAAGTAATATCTATTTCTGAGTCAAGTTTGAGTCAAGCATGGATAGTTGTTACATTAATTATTATTCTTTTACAGGAGGTCAAACCTGATGGATACTGGTGTAATTTATACCATGTTTGATAATTTTGTAAAGTTTTTAATTACATGAAGTACAGTAAAATGTGTATTTTTTCTGATATTATTTGAAACTCTTACATTGTCAGCAAATATACAGCTTCAATTTACTAAATAAAACTTGAAGAGTATTTGAATTCTTGTGCTGTTTAGGACATTTTGTTTGTATAAACCATTGATTCTTTTGTCCCACAGAGATCATCCCTGCCTTTTAAAAAATAAGGTGCATTTTGATCTCTGGTCCTCCTATGGAAATGTTCATAACCAAATGTAATACACAGTGCTCTCTCTCCCAGATCCCTACACAGCTATTGAGCACCAAGATGAAGACATCCTGGTGGACAAGATCATGAGGAGCTTGATGGAGAAGGAGGTGGTGCCACAGACCTTTGTCAATGACCTGGGATTTAATGAGACAAAGAAACAGAAAGACCCCAGGGTGAAGATGCAGGTCAGGCACCAGCAGGTATGGTTTACATGACCCATTCTGGAACAACAACAACAACAATAATAATAATAGTAGTACTAGTAATAGTGATAATAATCAAATCTGAATATCAGTAATGATGATGATGAAAAACAATAATAATGATAATGTTTTTTAATTAACAGCATACTAATTAACAAAAGATTAAAATTAGATTCAAAACTACATTTTTGTGTTGTTGCTGTGTACATGTGTATGAAGTAGGTTAGACTTAAACCTGATAGTCTTTATACAAGATCCGTGTTTTGCAAAAGGCTTGATGAGTTCATCTCAGTGTTGTTACTCTAAAAGTAGCTATCACCAAGTTTTTGATATTTATGTTTTACTGAATATGTTTTTGTTGATTTTTACAGGTGAAAGAGAATAGAGAGAAAAGGGAGCGAGAACTGGAGAAACAGAGAAGAGAAAGGCAGGCTAAGAAAGACGCCCATTTTCAAGCACAGCAAATGATACTGAGGGTATGACTTTGTGCTATACACTTAAAAGAAACATGCATATTGGAGAATTTCAAAGAATTTTATATGTTATAACTTTTTTCTGTCTCTTTTTTTCTCACAGAGTCGGTATAATACCATAAAATAGCAGGTTAAATCTAAAGCTGTTATTGTTAAAGGGCTATTTTACAATCTTGGTAATCTCATGGGTGAATTCATAATATATTTTGATGTTTTTAAACAAAATAAGATATAGCCATATGAATCATTTATTCAGGAAGAGAAAGAAAAGAACATGCGTGCCAAAAGAGAAGAGCTAGAACTTCAGAAAGAGATGGCAAGAATCAGAAAGCAAATGCAGGAGGAGAGAAAGAAGGAAGAAGAGAGGAAGTTGAGGTATTTTGATATCAGTTTCTGTGCACAAATGTTGCATTTGTATGTATATTTCATTTACCAAAATCATTTGTGTATCAGTGCCCAATGTGCACATTGCTTATTTGATTACTTGGCTTTCAAAACTGAAATGCTGGGGAATCCATAATAATTGTTTTGACAACACAGAATGCCCTTTTGAAATACAAATTTGTGGTTAAGGTACATCTTGTACCCTTTCCATAATGTTCACTTCGTACTTAAAATTATTTCATTTTGTGAACAGAAATATGGTATTGATTTGTGTGTGTTTGTCTTTGATATTCTTTTGGGGTTATTGGTTTGGATTTCAAAGACAAAGGTGTACAAGTTTAACCTTCCATGATGTGAGTAATATGTGGTTTTGCAATCTGTTTTAATTTTAGAGAAAAGCAGCAGAGTGAGCTGTTAGAGCAGCAGGCGCGGGAGGAGTTTGAGAGGCAGAGGGAGGAGGAGGAGAGGAGACAGATGGAACACTTGAAAAAGATCGATGAAAAGAGAGTACAACTGATGAAAAGACTAGAGGAGGTGGAGAAAAGGAAAGCTGCTGATAATTTAAAGGTATGAACAGAGTAATTTTATGTGTTCACGATTTCTAATTATCAGAGACCTTGAAATTGTTTCAGCTGATATGCAGTACTTGCATTCTAATAAGAAAGGTCAGTGGACCAGCCCCCTTTCTGTAGTGCAACAGATTTATTCTATATTACATACCAAAAACCTTGTTACAGCAAAAACTAGGGAAATTTAATCAGGGAAATTTAATGAGGGTAAATTTGATTCTGATCATGATTTAGAAAAATATAAAACTAGTGAAATTAAATAAGAGAAGATTGAAGTCTGATTCTGATTTATATGTTCCAGATCCTCCACAAACATTTCTCTGCCTGGTACAATGTGGTCCTGGAGAAGAGGATAGCCATGGGCAAGGTGAAGGCCATGGCAGACTGGAAGTGTTTATTGCGTGCCTGGAACGCCTGGAAGACCTTTGTGAGAGCCAAGAGACTGGAGAGGGAGGCACAACACTATGAACAAGACTTGAAGAATTATCACAGGTAAGTACAGAATATTTATGAGTTGTATACTTTGGTGCGTGCCTACATTGGTGTATTTATTGTGATCAGGTTGGTACACTTTTTAAATTATGAAGGCAAATTGATGTTATGGTTTTTACGCTGTGTATTTCTGTTTCATTACACCTTTTCCTCTCATTAAAACTTAATACTATGAAGTGACCCATAGTGATTTTGGTGCAACTTTTTTTCGATCTTCTGTTGCACCATTTTAGATCATATTTGATTAAGCCAACAAGAAAGAAAAATTAAATGAACTTGATACTATGTGTATGAATTAATGTTATAGAAGAAATATATTTATAAAAATTAAATGATTATGCACTCATCTCTTATTCAATTTTTATAATAATTTTTTTCCAGAAAAGTTCAGCAAGCCGAGTCCCACCACAGATCACAGTTACTTTTCAGGTATTTCCATGCTTGGCAGATGTGGCTGAAACAGGAGCAGTTAGATAGGCAGGCGGCCAATGAACAGAGCAGGCTACAGTCCAAGATGGCGGCTCTGTTGGATGCAGCTGCTACTGGTCGCCTCTGGAGCAGTAGACAGGAGGGGGAGGGTGTTGCCAGTGGTAGCAGTCACAGACCAGAGTCAGCGAGAGAGAAAGTTGTAAGTGGTTTTAATGGAATACATTAACTCTTATGTTAAGCTTTGGCTTGAAGGTTTAAGGATACTTAAAGAGAGGTTTGCTGTGATGTAGACTTGACATGTTTTTATAATAGTTCACAATGCTGGCACCTATTTTCACACTGGTGCAAAATCTTTGAATCTGCTTCCATGCATTCCACAGTGCTTATAAATTTTTAAGTATCCATAAATCTAAAGTGCTATGTAAGCCTGCTAGTCTCTAATGTTCACAAATTCTCTGGATTTTTATGTTCTCTCTCTTATTCTTATTTTAGTTTTTGGGTATTTTGTGCAGCTTGATTTACTCCCTGGGTCTCTGGTCCTGTCATCATGCTAATACGAGGGTTTTTATCTTTTTACTAAGGATGCATTGTTTGAGCAACCTGCCAGACCCAGACCCCAGTCAGCCAGGAGTAGTACCAGTACCTTGGATTCATTCAAGGTCCCAGCTGCTAAGAAAGCCTGGCAGCCTCAACCAGCCACAGTTCCCACACAACCGTGGCAGGTCACAAAGAAACATGTTCATCTCAGCAAAAAGGAATTGGCTGCTATGGGCAACCATGACAACCAGTCTAATCCCCATGACAACCCACCTGGTCCCCATGGTGATTATGTAGATAACCAGTCAGATGGCCAGAAGAGCGATGGGAGAACCAATCAGAAAAAAGCACCATGGCAGAGGGAGCCTTTTATGGTTAATAGCCATAGTCATAGAACTGAAGCTCAGAAAGAAATGCTCAAGAAACAGAGAGAACAGATACAGGAACAGCAGAAAATGATAGAGGAACTACAGTTCCAGCAGAACCAGTTAATTCTTCAACAACAGCTGAAAACTCAGAGAACAATCAGAGAACAGCTCAATCAGATGACTATTGCTGATGTCACAGACGAACAAATGAAAAAGATGAATAAAGAGCCAGAGAAAACTGACAGAAGTGGAGGTTCCACTGCAAGGTACCATGCTTGGCTCATTGCCCTAACATCTCTTTACAGTTGGACATGTATGTAGAACACAATGTATAGTATCTTTCACTGAATTGAAAAGACATTTATAGTAGCAGCTATGCAGATAAACCACAGTATATAAAGCACCTTGAATACTTGTTTCATGCATTCAGATTCAGGGCAGGATGTATGCCACCAGTATTGTGGTTTAGCTCATTGTTATTACTAATAATATTTTGATTTCATGTGATTAAAAAAATGCTCATTTTTCTTTAGGTCGGCTGTCAGTGAGTCCTCTGAGAAGAGTGACAATACAGCTGCTTCCAAGAAGAGCATGGCATCTTCTAAATTTCTCAAGAGTAAGATAATTTTAGGAAATGTCTGTCCATATAAAACCTGTGTAGAAAATAAGACCAGTTAGTCAAGTGTCCAAAAAAATTACTTGTTCTCATCTTATTTTCATAAATTAGGCAGTGCCTTAATTGCAATTTTCTGTTGCTTTCATTATTTAAGATTACGGGAATATCTTTGTAGCATTTATTCAAGTTAATTTCAAATAGTTAAATTTTTTTCTGACATAGGTATAAAAATTTAGTCCCATTAAGTTGTGACTCCCTTATTGCTTAAACCAAATGACGGAAAAACTTGTCAAAAATTGTCGTAGTTTCAATTGCAGTTTAACAGACTGTAATAAGAATTTTTGGTAACTGCAATTTGTGCTTTTATGTCTGGTTAGACTTCAACAAGCTTGATGGCTTTCAAAACCAACATTTCAGACATGGAGGCCCGTTCAGCAGAGAGGGCAAGGCTGAAGGCGGAGAGAGAGGAGAGGAAGAGAAAAGCTGAAGAGGAACAATTGGTAGGTGGTAAATGTATATAAATATTAAAAATATGAATTTTAGATATTGAACACTGATACTTTTGTCATGTCATTTGTACTTAAAACTTTTATTTTTAAGTTTATCCTTAATGTCTCATTTTAGGCAAAACTTGAACAAGAAGCAGAAGAGAGAAGACTACAGGAGGAAGAAGAAAAAAGGGCTAGAATAGAAGCAAGGAAGGAACAAAAGAGATTGGAGAAACAGGTAAAATAATCAGGTTCTACAGGTAATCACAAGTTCACTAAGATTGGTCCCAAATACTGGTAAGTCATCTATTTAGTATGCAAAAAGGAAAGAAAGATTATCAGATGTATATAGATTTACTATAAATCTATAGTCCTAGGTGTACTAGGACAGCAAGTGTAATCCAGTGAAATTTTGTAATGTAACAGATTGTGATTTATAACACCAGGTGACTGCTGTCTGCAATATTAAAACTGATTTCACACTGATAGACCGTTGACAGTCAATTGAAGCTGGGATGGTCAAATTTTGTAAATTCCTTCAGTTACTAGCAACGGTTTATATTTTGGGTCAGAAGATTCTTAGACCATGGAGCCTTGAAGACTAGTAGGCTACACAATTTTTGACTCAGACTGGCTGTGTCAGTCCTTGCAGTATTACTAACTTACTTCAAAATTTGATTTACACTGTAGAATTAGACTGAACTGGTCAGTGACCATCTTTCAGAGAGAGCTGGAGAAGCAGAAGATGGTGGAGAAGGCGCAGCAACAGATGAAACAGGCTGAGGAGCACTACAGGCTGGCTTTGCTGAAACATAAAGGTTAGAAATGATAAATGTACTCTGGAAACTCAATGAGAGAAGACATAAGTGAATCAAAAAAGGGAGATAAATGCATTTGCACACAGACATATGCACACACTTTTAATAAATCTTGTTTTTTGAGTGCCAAAAGATGTCTGTGTTGATAACGTTCAGATATATACTCAGACTGTGCCTCTTTTATTTGTAAAATATGGAATAAAATAATGTCTCAAGGTTGACTGTCCTTTCATCATAGTAACCTGTTTATTTGTGTTCCAGGTTTTCTCCCGTGGCGTAAGTTAATGGACATGTCCAGAAATAACATGGAAGTTGCAGTGGACCATGCTAACACAGTGCTTTTACGGTACATGACCTTATGTGTCATACTTTGTATATTTTTCAACTCCTGTCTTTCTGTGTCATTGATATCTAGAGAGACGGCATAAACAATCTCACCTGATTTACACACACATACATTTCATTTTTTACGCTTACGAAAGCTTAATCCACAATATACATTTACTGTTTGGAAATTACGGACTAAGAACATTTTTCAGTTTGCTAGTTACAACATATTATCAAACCGTCAACATTGGATTGTTAAATCTGACAAAAGGGTAAAAAAAATTACTTGTGACATAGCAATGGCATAAATATTTGCAGTAATGTCAGTTTTAATCATATCTTTTAGTGTCTGACCTTTTGTAATTTTTTCATATCTCTCAGATTTTGATAAAGTTTTATATTAGTAGGAAAGATGAACAAGATGAGCTGAAGATTAACTTTATTTGATTCAGAAATTGCCTCCTGTCGTGGCACGCCCACACCAAGGAGGTGAATGAAGAGAAGACTGAGATGGCAGATGAAATGGCAAAGTTCTTGATCAGTAGAAGATGCTTCAATAACTGGAAACAGGTGAGTATGTATTACCCTGTTGTAGGGTGTATGTCATTGTGTTTAATACAGGAGATTGGAAAAATTGGTGTGGACAACTTGTATTTTAGCTTTGTAACCATTGCTTACATTTTGTAGAGGCTTACTGTATGTTGAGGCATACAGTATTGTTTACTTACAGGAGTGTTTTCTTTTTACTGATTAAAGTATTTTCTGTGTTCTACAAATTACATGAACCTTTATATCACTTAGATCTTGAGTGTTTGGTTGATGATATTCAAGCTGTTTTATGGTAGCACACACACATACACACAAAAGAGAGAAGCTTGTTTTCTGTTTGCCGTAAAAATATATTTTCTCCTAATATAATCACCTTCTTATTCCTTTTTTCAGTATGGCAGATATATGACAATATTAGAAGAGAAGGCAGACAGATTCTATGTACGCCACCTACAGGTGAAAATCCTTCGTGCCTGGGCTGAGCATGCTTCTGATGAGAAGTTTGCAGGGTGGGAAAGAGACAGGATAGCAAAGGAGCATAATGAATGGTAAGATTATGCAAAGGTCACACCATCAGGTGCACATACACATGTAAAGAGTTGGAGGGAGGTCCTCACCAAAATTAGACAAAAAAAATTAATAACATTTGCACAGGAACTGTTAATTTTATCAATTTGTTTTGTAATTACACTTCATTTAAGTTATTTTCACCTGTTGGTGGCACATATAGAATTTTCTATTTCAGGCGGCTGTTAAACTCAGTACTAAAGGCCTGGAAAGAATTCCCCAAGATGCTGAAAGCAGAGCGCGAGAAGGAGAGAAGAAGGGAAGAAATGAGAAAGAAAGTTGCATCTATACTTCCAGATTTCGAAGGACTTCCTTAAAGAGATATTTTGTACTACAGTTATAAAAGGTCTGTGATACTGTGACATTGTCTTAACTATGTCTGTGAGTATATATGTTTTCCTTTAAAGAAGGGATGCATACTTTCACTCTTCTGGATGTAATTTAAAACCACCAGATAGATAATATTCTCAGCTGTAAGCTTATGTGTTGCTTGCAAGTGATTTATCTTAGCTGAAAAAGTTGTAAAGTTATGTGCCCACAATATTTAGAAATTATCAAATATTTTAAAGTGATATCAGTCATAGATATGGCATTGCAGCAGATATATTAAATTTTGTTATTTGTAACGCTCTTACAGCTATATTAGTTTTGTTTTATTTTCAAAGGATGTTTGTGACAGGATTAGAATCAGAGTGACTTTGTGATCTCATATTTGCTAATTAATTTTTTATGGCCAGTGATTTGTATTTACTTTGATATAATAATACAGAAATGATCTCATGTGCAAAAGTTTAAAAAAAGCAGTTATAACAGCATGGTAGCTTTAAACGATTAAGCTTATTGCGTAGAAATGGAGGTATTATTTTGTGAACTATTTTAGGATTATTTTATAACCTTCTCCAAGTGTTGGAGGTTATGAGATCCAACTTAATATTCATGGTTGTCTGCTCGTCTGTACACATTCCAAATTACTTTTACAGTCTGTCAGATAATTTTAGTGGTGGAATTGGTAAAAAGCAAAGATAAACCTACACAGTAGTATCCTCATGCTTCTAATAGTGGTGGTGGGGGTCTCCATAGTCTTAGTTTGATTCCACTCCATCTTCATGCTCAGAGCTAAGCAGTTATGGTGAAAAGTTGTGTTTAGCAACTAGTTTTCGACTGAATTTTTTTAATGTTGCCTGGCATCACAACTGATTTCCTGGCCCTTAGTTGCACAGATGCATGGTGTCAAAATGATGTCTCAGTATGATACATTTTGAGGCATTTGTAGCCGAATATAGAATGACACGTACACTATACTGTATCTCATTCACCATGTTCTTTATTCTCAATGCAGAAATACATTACATACATTATACATCTGATGAGTGACAAACAACCGAAAAATGATGAAGAAAGTCACCCAAAAGAAATGGTGCTGGCAATTTATATCTTCGGCTCATGTGACAAAATATGTGACTCATAATGTGACATCTTGTCAATTAGCCATTACCTACATTAGGCATAGAGTTTCCAGTAAAACGAAATAGCTCACGTGTTGACCCCAAGGTTCATTACTGCTCTTGGCAGTGAGAGGCAAAATGCAAGCTCTTTTTTCATCAAGAACTCCAACCTCTTTTTCACATTAAACATAGCCAAGTGTTGAATAAAAAATGCTGCCAATATCTGCATGGACCAAGGATGTCCATAGGGATTCTAGTCTGAAAATGGGCAACCATTTGGACCACTTGGACCTAAATCATTAAACTCTGGAATCCTTTTCTCCCTTATTTATTTATTTATTTATTTATTTATTTATTTATTTATTTATTTCTAAATTAAACATAAAACTTGACCTGAAGATCTCTGTTCTTTACCAAAGATGATATCAATACCATTAAGGTCTTCTTTCATATTTAACTCTCTTCTTAGCCATTCAATTACAATTTTCCAAAATGTAGAAATTAAACTGCATTCCCGGGAGGTGTGCATGATTCAGAGAAGTGTTGATTTTGGAAATCATGAAAAATATGCAAGCCAGCAATATGAGTTGTTGTTCATCATACCAAGGTTATATGTTGATGGCATCAACTCAGTATGTTTCACTTTAAGGCTTTAACTACACTAGGCACAGAGTTTTGACTTAAGCGAAATAACTGAAGTGTTTGTGGAATGACCCCAAGGTTCTCTGCATTGAGAGGCAAATTCGAAGCTTTTTGACTTCAGAGCTGGTACCTCTTTGTCACATTTAACAAAGCCAAGAGTTGAATGAATGCGGCCAATATCAACATGGACAAAGGTTGTTCATGGGGATGTCTCTTAGAAAAGGCCATCTATTTGGGCAGCCTTGACAGTTAAGAGTTGCAGTAAGGTGACAGGGTGTCCAGTTTTTCCATCACATCAGGGGGTCCACATTCTCCAGGCAATCCTTAGTGCTTTTATTGCCATGCATTACACTAGTGAGACCAAGTTTTCCATACTTCCCGCCATGGAGTCCATGTTCTCCATAGAGAAGTTTGGCGAACCCGAGTGCTTTTAGCCTTATGCATTGCTCAAGTGCAACAGGGCATCCATGTTTTCCATTCTTGGTGGCATGGAGTCCACAGCGAGGTCTGGTGATCCTGAGAGCTTCATTGTCATGTCTTGTGTAAGCAAAAGTTCCAGATTGTTGCATGCTTAGGTGGTGACTTCTACATTCATTGACACCTTCCTATCAAGATGCCTGTGGATTTTTCTTTGCAAGTAAATCTGGCAGACGACATTTCAGGACCGTAATAAAACCAGAGCAATACACTTCAAATCCATAGGCTTGGTTTTGTGTGTACATGTTGAAGTCATTCTTAGGTTATCTTTAAAAAATTAAGTCCAAGCCAAAATATTGGCATTCACAGATCATCCTCAGCTTCTCTTATAATATTTTTCTTGTTTTGCTTTGAAAAACATTATTTCATGTTTTATTGTTTACTCATAACAAATTTGAATATTGAATATACATAACTTTATCATAAATATAAAGACTATTTTTCTCCACTTGCATCAACATAGAGGTATTCACAGGAAATCTTCAGCTTCTCGTATAAATTTTTTCTTCGTTCTGCCTTGTATGCCAAGAGGGCAGAAAAGGATATGTACCTAGGATTATTGATGCTTTAGTAAAAGTTATAATTAGCTAAATTTTTGTTATCTAAACAATTAATCTGCCACAGTATATTTTGCCATTTTTTCTGGAGAAATTGGCCTTGAAATATGGTGAAATCTGGTGGACCCTTGGTCTTGCTACAAACATAGTTGTTACACTCCAACTGTAGACCACTCCTCTGTCAGTTGAGCAATAATTGACAAGCAAAAATTGTGGCACACAACGTAGTTAAGTTTTCTAAGCACTTTTTCTAACAACGCATAAAGGTTACCAAGAATTAATTTAGTAAAAATCTTTTTAATAGTTTTTTCATATTAAACGCAAAATACATTATTAATTCTTTTAGACTGGTATTATCCTCAGCTTCTCTTATAAACATTTATCCCCGTTCTGCCTTGTATGCCATGAGAACAGAACAGGGCTTGCTGAGGATTATCTTTGCTTCTATATGAAGCAAAAGTGGGTCCATTTTACATTTTTATAAGCTTCTTTTTAAAGCTCTTCAGCTTATTCACCCACTCTCCCTTATTATCTGTGCTTCTATAGTTGGTGTTAAAATTGCATTTTTTTTTTTCAATTTTCTTAACTATGATTGTATACATGTATATATAAATTTGAATCATTTCAACTTTTCACACAGATCATCATTTATGTCACATTTTATTCTCTTTCCGCTTTTCAACTGACAGTATATGCCGCAATTGAAGTACCAAGCGCTTTCTACTTTTTCGTGTTGTGTCAACTTACTTATTAATGACAGGTTTCTTTTTGTTATGTCATCATGTAGGCGGACCCCCGAGTTTATTTCTTTCTTTTTCATCATGATCCTCCTTTTGATCTCGGAGTTTCTCATCTTTACAATCAGTGATTCCTGGTTTGGCTGGTAGGCGGTGAATCGCAACTATGTCTTCACAATGCAGCTCAAATTTTAGTTCTTTTCTTATCAGATCGAAGAAGAGATCTCGAACATTCTCATCTTTCTGTGCAGGTAGATTGACCACCCTAATGTTAGTTTTTCTAGAATATTGTTCGTTTCTGTTTGCCAGTTGTAATGCTTCCTTTGCAGCATATTCTTTTTGCTTCAGATTTTCTCCAATTTGTTTCAACTGTTTTTCTTTGTCTCTTATATTTTCCTTCATATTTTCCTTCTCTAGCTGTAGACTGCCGATCTGTTCTTGTAAGTCCCCTACACGTTTAACATAGTCAAGTCTCATAAATTCCAGGCTTTCTTGGAATCTTGATTCTATTTTTCTATCAGTGTTTTTTATCTCCTCTTGCATGCTTTTCATTAAGACATTTGTAATGTTTGTTACCATGCTCTCCAGGTCGGCTTTTTTAATTGTTTCTTTTATTTCTGATCTTATTTCTGCTATTTCGTCCATCATTATTTTTTTTTCCTCTGCACTACAGTTAGCAACTTCAGAATGTGGTCTCTTGGTTGGCTGAATGTCAGATTTACTGGTTGGAGTACTAGTCAAAAAGCTGGTCATACTGCCTACAGCCTTTTCTCCTGTGGGCTTATTCTTGTTCTTACTAGCTGTTGCCATTGTTCTAAATTGCTCACCCTATAGTATCAGTTATGGTCACTTGAGTTCTCCTGGTGTATATGCTAATTCAATTTTTAGTGACAAGTACTCACTACTCATGCCCACGTGCCTCTATTCTGATGGACTTATTGGTGGAAAAAACTGGCTTCTGCAATTTCTATATTGCTAATTTAGTCACCTTTTTGTGCTTCCTATGTTCATGGACCACCTCACATATTTCACCATTCACATTGTGGTATTTCCCTGTGAATTTAGTCTTTCTTTACCAGCCCTCTTCCCTTCCTTCCTTCCTTGCCCTACAGTCACCGACCTTGACCATCTTTTTTTATATTATGTTATATATTTAATAAAGTGGAAAAAACTTTGGATATATATTCCACCCAAACCATGTTGAAAACTCAAGATTTATGTCTCAAATATCTGGACTCTCTGCATATCACTTGTCCCTCTTTTGTGGCATTTGTGACATTCCCCCCCCCCTTTTTT
>NW_019775924.1:274101-293945 GCF_001039355.2 Lingula anatina | reverse complement strand
TTCTGTCATTTCTCTTTTATATACTTACTACAATAATATTTAAATACTACATGTGCTTGCTAATTAAATCAATTCCATTTTAATATAATAAAAATAACATGAAAAATGTTACTGGATGGTTTGAATATAAAAAAGGTCGCCAATTTTTTGTAAAAACTAAACACATGCTTATTACTATGAGACAATGATGTAAACACTTACTCAAAAATGGTAAGAAACTACAAGACTAGTATTTTTTAATTAAAAAGTGATTGTCTGTGTGAGGTCTAAAAAACTACTAGGGCTTATCATATGTGATGACCTAAAAATGACCATAAATAGTTAACTTGCTTTAAAGAAAAATCTCACAAAACTATCTCCTAGTAGAAACGAGAACTTTTCTATAATGCACATGCACTCCTTTATCTAGACTACTGTGCCACTGTATGGAGCAGTAGTCCGAAAATCTTCAAATTATGTAAGTGTCAAAAATGTGCCACTATATTCTTTTTAGATCAAAAACGGGCACAAAAACCATTCCTCTACTTATAAAAACTTAAACTGGCTCACCATTTTTGTGAAAATAAATTTTAGAAAAGTTACAATGCTATACAAGTCCTGAAATAGTTTGACACCTTAGGACTTGAGTAGTTTGTTTGACATAAAATATCTACTATTGCAAAGAGAAAAACCTAAATCAAAGAACATATATTGACAGGCACTTAAAACAAAGACGTTTCAAACAATGGGCCTGTCTAGAGCTCTATACTTTTATGGAATAATCTTGACAGTGACATGAAATTCGAAAACATTACAAAGTTCAAATTCAGCCTATTTAAATTTTATCAAAAATGCGGATTTTTATTCTTGTAATTGTTGTAATTTTTGTAACTATAAATATAATTAAAAATTTGGATAAATCTATATATTAGCATAACCAAAATATTTTCTTAAATTCTTCTTAATACAGCCTGGACCCTGGAGCTGTCTGGCAGCAGAGGTGTCTGAAACAAGAGGATATATTTTGTATTACTATTGTGAGATGAGTTCATTCACTAGCCCATTTAGCGTCACATGACATCATATTCCAAGGACATATGGTAGACATCATGATGAAATGTTTGGCTGTACTTCCAGTAGGAATTAGTGGATTTATTACTTCCAGTTTGTAAATATTTTAGACAGTTATAATCCATTGCCAAGTCTCCAATCATAACTGGTGAATATATCCCCTCAGGGTTAGGAATGCATGACAAAATTCGCAGTGACTGCTGAAACTGTTTTTTAAAAAAGAAATTAATTAATTAAAAAAAAAAAAAAACATGTTCTCCTTACCCAGGTGAGCATCGGCTTCATCTGTGTGGCCAGGAGTTCTAGATTTGATAAAACTGACCACATCTTTCATCTGCCGATTCAATCTACGGAGCTCGGCACTGTAGGCAGGGTTGATGAAGTGGTTGCCAACGACTGGCCTGGGTTTGTCCCTCAAGTATCTATTCTTGTAAGGCTTAATTCTATATCCTGTAATAGCAAAGAGGAAAGTTGTAATATCGGTGAATGTCCATAATTATGATATATGGTGGGTAAAGTGTGGATGAAGAAGGACCCAAACATTAATCTTTGCACTGGTGTCAGTGGGAGTTGGGGTGGGTGCTGGCTTTATGAAACATGGCCTAAGCATAGCGACTTCTATTGAAATAACCCACTTTGAGTGCTGTGTGGCTTTATGTCATAATATAAGTATTTAAATGACACTATGACAATGATGATGGAAACTAAAAAAAAATTCAAAAATCACCAGCAGATGAAAATTTTGGAGGAAACTTACTGAAATTCCCTTCCTGCAAGCTGTCACTGCTGCTGGATTTGTTTTCCTCATCAGAGTCTGTCAGCAGGCGGTCATCACCTTTGCGGCACAGGTTACGATAGTATTCCTCAGCCTTTGTATTCACCTGAAATTTTGATTTTTTTTTTAACCAATATTTCAATACTATTTTACCTGGAAAAATAAAAACATTCAAACAAACACCAACATGTGTTTTTTTTTTAATGGATAAATGAAGATAACTGTTAACCACCCTCCCTAGTTCAAAAACAAAATTGGGTGTTTTAGATATTCTGTAATATCAATTACCTTTTCCATAGTTTAATGAAAAACAAAAGAGAAATTGGTTTTGTTATTCGTTTCACCCTTATTCACCAGTAACTATTTGAAAAATGAATTTTAAAGTGATTCACAATTTTTACTTTATCATAAGTAACAATTCCTAAATCCTTCAATTAAAAAACAAAAGTGAAAGTGACATTTCATTCTCTCTCTCTCTGGGACTCACTTCTCCTAGTGATGCCTCCCAGTCCTTGATAGTCTTCTCCTTCTCCTTCAGCAGCCGGAGTCCAGTGGACAAGGAGCTGTTCAGTATATCAATGTCCAGGGCCTCTCTGTCCAGCTTGGCTCTCCTGCTGTTCAGGGCTGACCGCATCAGGGGGCACATATCCTAGGAGAGTGGACAGCAAGGTGATTATATGGATAACTGTGACCAGAGTCCCACAGAAACGCCCTCTGTCTAGGTGAATCAACCCAACTCTGTTGGGACTCTTGCTAAGTGCAATCAGCTTAACAGGCCTCCTCTTGTTTCTAACATAATCATATAATCGCAAGCTTTTCCGTATTCAAGAAGAGGTGTGTCAATCTGTTAAGCTGACTGCACTCAGCAAGAATCCTGGCAGATGTGTTTTTATGGGACTTGATGTTCTGACTGGCAATTAAGCTGGCACTGACATATTAATAGTTGTCATATCAGAAAAAGGAGTTTAAAAAACCATCACACATCCTATGTAAACATAATTAATGAATGAACATAATAAAAAAAAAAAAACTTCAGATTTAAGACTAAGAAAAATGTGCAATATGTCTATTTACCGGTTTATACAATCTCTCCCTGTCTTTCTCATACTCCCTGTAGGCTGCATCATGCTTTGCCTGTCGCTTAGATATATCTTCACACTGTATACGGAGGAAATCATCAGCCACACCATTCTTGGTTCTTTCATATGACAGGCGGGTTCTGAACTCTCTGAAAAAAGAAAAAAATCAGCATTTATGAGTATTTTTATAAGATTACTAACTATACAAAAGTGGCACTGACACCATGGCACTTAAACTGTTGCATTTTAAATTCATCTGCCTAATGATCAATATTTTAAAAATTTGAAATGTGTTTGAAAAAATTCATATTTCTGTTCCAATGGAGCAAAAACCAAATTACACGAAAAAATCTATGGATTCATTCTTCGTTCATCAAAGTATATGTAAATGCATTTGAATATTTGGTACTCTAATTATGATGTTAATGTGGTTAAAGATCCAAATAAAACATACTGAATCTTTTCCTTTTCAGCTTGTGTCAGTTCTTTCTCAGCTGTTAATCGTTTCATCTTATCTTTCATCTTAAACATCTCATCTTTGGTCTCTCTGTTGATCTTTTCTCTCAAACTGTTAAAAAATAGTACAGTAAACAAATATCAATTAAGATACAACAACATTAGTGGCACTGAAAGCATTTTTTTTTTTCAAAAAGATGAACTGCCTATCCATGAATGAATTTCTGTATTCATTTTCATTGTGTTTGAAATACTTGACAATTGCTCTCCTAAAGTTGTTTTACAAGTTTGATAAAAATAAAGAAATAAAACGCACCCAAATTTTTCTTCTTTGGCTGGTTTCATTTCTTTCTCAGCTGTAAACAGCACTTGTTGCATATCGTTCTTCAGTTTTTCCCGGGCCTCATCTTTTTTCTTGGACAACTCATGATCTGTCTCTCTGTTGATCTTTCCTTTCAAGGCCCTAGAATAAAGAATAGTAACTTAAAACAAACATCAAGATACAACATTATTTGCGATGCTGGAGCATTTATTTTTTCAATATTATGAACTGTCTATGCATGGATGAATAGTTGACAATTACTCTCCTGTTTAAGTTGTTCTATAAATTTGATTATAAAAAAAAATGAAATAAAACACACCCAAGTTTTTCTTCCTTGGCTTGTGTCAGTCCTTTCTCTGCTATAAACAGCTTTTGTTGGATAAAGTTCTCTAGTTTATCTTGCGCCTCATCTTTCATCTTGGATTTCTCATGTTTTAACTCTCTTTTGATCTTTTTTCTCAGGATCCTAGAAAAAAGTACAGTAAACAAACATCAAGATACAACAAAATTCTATCTCTGGAAGTAATTTCTTTTTTTTTAAATATGAACTTCCTTTACATGACTGAATTTGAGTTTGATTTCTGGTGTTTGAAATTGTTGACGATTGCTCTCTTGTTGAAGTTGTTTTACAAGCTTGATAAAAAATTAAAAAATTAAACACACCTCAGCTTTTTTTCTTTGGTTTGTCTCAGTTCTTCCTCTGCTGTAAACAGCTCTTGTTGGATATCATTTTTCAGTTTTTCTTGGGCTTCCTCTTTCATCTTAGACATCTCATGTTCTGTCTCTTTGTTGATCTTTTCTCTCAGGACCCTAGAACAGTGAACAAGCCTAGAGTGTAACAACTTTTGTGGAATGAATTTAGCATAATTAAAAGAAGAAAGAAGAATGCCTTGGCATATCAGAATTTCTTAATTCACTTTTTTCACATGAACAAGTTGACAATTGCTCTCCTGTTGAAGTTGTTTTACAAGTTAGATAAAAATAAAGAAATAAAACACACCCAAGTTTTTCTTCCTTGGCTTGTCTCAGTTCTTTCTCAGCTGTAAACAGTTCTTGTTGGATATCGTTCTTCAGTTTATCTTGGGCCTCCTTTTTCATCTTGGACATCTCATCATTTGTCTCATTATTGATCTTTTCTCTCAGGATCCTAGAAGAAAGTAGATGTGAACAAACATCAAGACACGTACAAGAAAACTGTGAAACTGAAAGCATTTTTCTTTTTTCAACAATATGAACTGCCTTTTGCATGAAAGAATTTGTGGTTTCATTTCTTTGTACCTAAATCAGTTGACAATTGCTCTCATGTTAAAGTTGTTTTACAAGTTTGATAAGAAAGAAATAAAACACACCCAAGTTTTCGTTCTTTGTCATGTCTCAGTACTTTCTCAGCTGCAAACAGCTCTTGTTGGATATCATCCTTTAGTTTATCTTGGGCCTCATCTTTTATCTTGGACAGCTCCTGTTTTGTCTCACTGTTGATCTTTTCTCTCAGGATCCTAAAAAAAAATCACGGTGAACAAACATCATGATACACCATTTGTGACAATGAATTTAGCAACTTTTTCAAAAATAAGAACTGCCTGTGAATGAATGAATTTGTGGATCCACTTTCTTTGTATGAATTATTTGACAGTTGCTCTCCTGTTGAAGTTGTGTTACAAGTTTGATAAAAAATAAAGAAATAAAACATACCCAAGTTTTTCTTCTTTGGCTTGTCTCATTTCTCTCTCAGTTGTTAGCAGCTCTTGCTGGATATCCCTCTTAAGTTTATCCTGGGCCTCCTGTTTTATCTTGGACATCTCACCTTCTGTCTCATTATTGATCTTTTCTTTCAGGCTCCTAAAAGTAAGTACAGTAAACATTAAGATACAAAAAAAAAACCAACAAACTGTGACACTGAAACATTTTCTGTCTCTATTTATCATTTCTCTCAAGATCTTAGAAGAAAGTATAATAAACAAACATCAAGATACAGCAACATTTTTGGCAGTGAAAGCATTTTTTTTCACAATATGAACTACCTATACTGAATGAATTTGTGAATGGTGTTTTTGTACCTGAAATAGTTGACAATTGCTCACATGTTTGGAGTTTTTTTTATAAATTTGATAAAAATAAAGAAACAAAACATACCCAAGCTTTTCTTCTTTGGCTTGTCTCAGTTCTTTCTCAGTTGTTAGCAGCTCTTGTTGGATATCCCTCTTAAGTTTATCCTGGGCCTCCAATTTTATCTTGGACATCTCATCTTCTGTCTCTCTATTGATCTTTTCTTTCAGGATTCTGAAACAAAGCAAAGGTATTGAACTACGAGATTCAGAGAAAATTTTGGCATACCGAAGCTTTTCCCCTTAAACTTTTTGCATGACTGCCTCAGCTGTAATCAGTTCTTCTTCCATGTCCCTTCATAAGTTTATCCTGAGATTTCAGCTTACACATATCATCCCTTGCCTCTTTATGTAAGGTTTCTTTAATGATTGTGATATATTCAATATCTTCACTTGGTTCAATTGTAAATATGCTTTGATGTTGTAGTTAACACCATTACCAATGAAAAATATCCATGAATAACTTCACAATAAGACAAATAACACACCTAATTCTTTCTTCTTTAATTAGCCTCATCTCTCTCTCTGCTTCTCTTAGTTCTTGCTGCATGTCTTTCATGAGAGCATTCAGCTTTTCATCTTTCATTCTGGCTATCTGATGTTTAGTCTCTTTGTCTATCTGTTCTCCCATAACTCTGAAATAATAATATCAGATATTATACATTTCAAATAATCACTCTGGGTATTTAAAAAGAAATGGTACATATGAAATGATCAAGAATGTGAGTTTTTGGCTCCCAAAAAGTAAGAAATCTGCCGATTGTCTCAAAAATCTCATCCCTGGTTAATGATAACTTCACAGTAACAAAAGTATAACATACCTTAGGTCTTCCTCCTTGGTTTCTATCATCTCTGTCTTAGCTTTATCCAGCTCTTTCAGCATGTGTTTTATGAGAGCATTCAACTTTTCATCTTTCATCCTGGCTATCTGATCCTTAGTCTCTTTGTCTATCTGTTCTCCCATAACTCTGGAATAATAATAGTAATAATAGTAATAATAATAATAATAATATCAAAAAATAAAAATTCCAAATAATCACCTAGGGTATTTTAAAAGAAATGGTACAAATGACATAATCAAGAATGAGACTTTTTGGCTCCCAAAAAGTCAGAAATTGCTGATAGTCTGAAAAATGTTGTTACTGTTGTGAGCACCAACACCACCCAAAAAGGTGGATCTTATCCCTTGTTAATGATAACTTCACAGTAACAAAAGTATAGCATACCTCAGTTTTCTCTCTTTAGTTTGCATCATCTCTATCTTAGCTCTATCCAGTTCTTGCTGCATGCCTTTCATGAGAGCATCCAATTTTTCAGCTTTCATCCTGACTATCTGATCTTTAGCTTCTCTGTCTATCTGTTCTCCCAAAGTTCTGGAATAATAACAACAACAATAATAATAATAATAATAATAATAATAATAATATATTACAAGAACAAATAGAATCACACTGAACAGGTGAATGTACACAAGCCATTAAAGGCACAAATGAGTTAATGATGAATTCACAGTAATTAAAGTATAATTAACCTACCTGAGTTTTTCCTCTCTGGTTTGTACAAACTCTCCCTTAGCTCTCTCCAGGTCTTCCTCCATGGCCTTCATAAGCTCTTTCATTCTTTCATCCCTCATCTTGGCCATCTCAATTTGGGTCTCTCTGTTGATCTTTTCTCTCATGATTCTGTGAAAAAAATGATAAAAAAAATTAGATATGAATGAGACATGGCACCAGTGTGGCATCATGAGGTAAATAACCACTTGCCTAGTTATTTAATTACCTATAACATTGGATAACTTAAATGTTGTATTAAAATGCAACAAACCTCAGTTTTTCTTCTTTAGCTTGTCTCAGTTCTCTCTCAATTTCGATTCGTTCCCGATGGATGTTCTTCTTAAGCTTGTGAGATTCTTTTGCTGTGATCTTATCCTGACTTTTTTCCTTTTCCTAAAACACCAGAACATACACATGACAGAATTTGTAGTGGTAGGAATATTTATGCACAGATATCAACTTGCCATCTTGATCAAAATTACTGAGAGCATGGTACGTGTAGTAACGTCACAAAACCAAATTCTTAAATTGTGCTGCTTACATCATGCAATTATTCATTCTGAAGGTGAGAAGCTTATTTAATTTGTTGTATAAATTGTAAAATAATAAAAAATGCAACAATGGACAAAATTCTGAAAAAAAAAAAAAAACATATCAAACCGTTCCCCTAATATGGCTAATAATGTTGAGTAACAAGTGTTAGATGTAGAATATTCTAGAGACAATGGATTTTGACAAAAAGTTGGACATACCAATTCATCAATTTCTTCATTCTTCTTCTGAGGATCGACCTCCTTGTCTTTCATTTGCTTGGACTGGTAGAGAAAAATATATTCATGTAAAAAAAAAACATAGGGTAACAGTGACACAAATAGTAGATCAGATGCACGGGTACTTGTCATTGAGAGGACCAATTAAAGATTTTTCATCATAAGCACAATGACATACTTTTTTGCTACTACGTCTGACTCACACCAACCAAAAAGACATACCAGTTCAAGTTCTTTCTCTCTCTTGTCCAGCTCTGCCATCAAGTTGGGATCAGAATCATAGGGCAGATCACTCTGTACACAGACACAGAAAAAACAAATAAGCAAAAATAGTTTAAAAACATATATACTTTCAAATAAGGATAGAAGAAAAGAACAATCAAGAAAAAAGAACAGAAAAAATGACAACTCAATAAATGAAAATATATTAAAATAAAGATTAAACAAACTTTCAACAAGTTATAATTCAAAGACAAAATTAATTAGGTAGTCAAACTTAGCATGCCATGCAAAAAAAAAATAATAATAATGATAATAATAAATAAATAATATGAAATCCTATCACATAGGAAATGTTTTCCTGCACTTCTACATCACTCATACAAAAATTATTACCTACCATGTTCTTAAGATCCTCATCTGTGTCATCCTTTGTCTTTGGTCTTCTCTTTGTGTACTTTTTCTTTTTTGGCTTTTCTTTTTTGGCCTGCTTTGCCTGGGATAGAGCAAAACAGAGAGTCAGAGACTTGACGTAAAATGTGCTTAGTCAGGATGATAGCTTTCAGTAAAAGGGAAAACAAGAATTATGACAAAAATTCTTAGCATCACAACGTTGCGTTTAATGTCTGAATCACACTGTGAAAATTTCATTTATGTGATACAGTAGTAGGGAAAGAAGACCAAAGAAAACTTAAAAATACTGTCATATTTGCATAAAGCTGAAGGAAATAGAGAAAAAAGATTACAGCATAAGAAGAAACTGAAAAAAAAAGGAAGAAAAAGGTGTAATGGAAACCAAAAGGAAAAAGAGTTTAAGAATACTAAAGAAAGAAAAGAATCAAAGAAAAGTTATCAAAGATATTCCACTAGGGATGAAAAACACTGAAAACAAAGAAAGGAAGAAACAGGAAAAGAAGAAAAAACAAATGTAAGAAAACAAATGTAAGAAAGAAAATGGTCACTACGTGACAAGCAGAACAGAAGTCTTGCAGGGTGGGTTTCATAATAAAAAGCAATGAACAAGAACAAAAAAAGCAAAAGAAGTGCACAAAGAGTGGAACACAGCAAAACGAGGATTGGCAACCCACAGCATGTAAAGCAGAGAAAAGCTGAAGTAAAACAGTGGATATAAGTGTATCTGTGCTATACCATGGACTGTAGCACCTGCTGGAGAAAATTGTACCTAGCTGTTGTAGCAGAGCTCTTCTGGGTATATCACTTCTCTGCATCATCATCATCATCATCATCATCATCATCATACTGGTTTGATTATTTTCAGGTTCATTTTCCTATAAATACTAAAACCCTGAAATTTCAAAAATAAAGTAAGTCGATCAATGACAAATATGCTGCCAATGTATTGTAAAGATATACATAATACCATGCACAGATTGGAATTTTCAACCTATAATAATAATAATAAGAAGAAGAATAATAATAATAATAATAATAATAATAATAACAACATATCTGGTCACAGATCCTTAAAAATTCTCAAATTTACATGCACTCATGTTTGATGTCCAGTTAAGAACAACCATAAATATTTCTAAATCTCACCTTCTGTTTTGGCACATGTTCCTCCTTGATCTTTTCTTCTTTCTGTTTTGGCACATGTTCCTCCTTGATCTTTTCTTCTTTCTGTTTTGGCACATGTTCCTCCTTGATCTTTTCTTCTTTCTTAGGAGCTGGCTTTTTAGCCTCTTTCACAGCTTTGGGCTCTTCTGTGCCACTTTTCTTTTTGGACTAAAAATGTAAAGGTCACATTTTACAAAAAAAGACAATTAGAATGTGAAATCAAACAAGAACATGTACCAAAATTATTATTAGCTGACGTCTTTGCTGGTGAAAATGTCTATAATTCCTACATCTAGTAATTTTCCCCCATTTGAATGCCTAATAACAACTAGACTGAGTTACAGTAGGGATGTCAATGATATCATAAAGAAAAAAAAAAGAAATATCTTTTTAGTACGGGGGAAGTAGCACAAAGTCCAATAACAATAGACCCGTGGGGGAAGATTGACTGAATTTTGGAACAGCAGTCTTATAAAAATTGTTACCTGAATGGAAGGCAGAGGTTTGTGAATAAAGACAGCACCAGGAGCAATGCCATCTTCTAGAGGAGGCAGAGAAGGAATTGCAGGGAGATCCTGGAAATATCAGACACAAAAATAACATACCACTGATCAACTGAGGATATTGATAAAAAAGAAAGAAAAATTATAATAATCATAATAAAAAAGAACAAATAACTTTACTTGTTTTTTTTTTTTTAATTCTAATTCATAATTTATTTTATGCACACAATGTACGTGCACTTCAAGAGAAACCAGAATCTATTCCTTAATAACTGTAACACTTACAACAAATGTCTCTCAAAACTCTTAACTTAAATTTTTTTCCTTTTAAACAAGTTTATATACAGGGGACAGAAATCACAATCCAATAATATTAACTTATTCAGAATCTATTATAGTCAAAGTTTTATTTAAGATGACCACATACCCCTACTTCGGCCATTGTCTTGAGAGGTCTTAGAGGATCAAGTTTGCCCAGAGAGTTGACCTGGACGGGCTAAAACATCAGCAGATGGACACTGTCAGTGATTCTTTTAATTATTTATCTATTTATTTATTTATTAATGTTAACAACAAGTCTTTTCAACATGTAAAAGCTAAATCTAATGAAATGAAATGCATTTTAACTGAGAAAACTTATCACTGATAATGACTGGTTGATTTTTCTATGTTGCTGGCATGTTAGCATATTGGTAAGGACACTAGTCATGTAAGCTCATTTACCTTCAATCCCAACAGAAAATTCTAGATGGTAGTTAATGTGAATGCTTTTACCCTTACCTCTTCTTTTTTGTCAGTTGCTTTTGGTGCAGCAAGCTTGATCTTATCAGCAGCTGCAAGATACAGATATCTTCTTTATTTTATTGTCACACTGTGAGTGTGAGGTGACAATAAAAGCAAACAGGGCATTAAAAACTATAATCTTCATTTATAAATCCTATATATTTGCACAAAATAAAATTGTTTGCTAGGCTTTATAATTATGATGATAGATTGAGCATAAACAGGAGTAAACTTTCAAAGTGGTGATATATTAGTTTAAACAAAAGCTAGGGTATAAACCTATTGCGGTATATGCATTACAGTGCACCATGAGCTGGAGTCAGCCAAAACTGCTTGGTAGAGACATATATTTGACATAATTATTAAAGGTAGGGTTTTTAATAAAACAGTTTAAAAAAAAAACTGACCATTATTCGGCCCCTGTCTGGCCAATCTACGTCTCTCGTCCTCCACCATCTTTCTGTACTTCATATCAGCGGGATAGTCCCAGATGCACTCACCAGTGGCAAAGTTGAAATAGTAGGTGTCACCATTGACATCTTGACTGCAATATTATTATTATATTATTATAAAGCTACAATACACAGTCTAAAAATATAATAATAATAATGTGGCAGGCTCTGTGTGGAGGCACATGCATGTGTGTGCATACGTGTACGTGCAAGTGTGTGTGTGTGTGTGCACGCGCACACGCATGTGCAATAGTGCATGTTTGCGCAATCACTTCTTCTACAAGAAAAGGTCCTCATCTAATCAATGATAAATCAAATTAAAATTGAAATATCCCCTCACCATGCTCTCCAGTTCACTGGCATTGGGGTCCTGATCCCCTCCTCGGCTATGTACATCAAGTGGGGCTCACACTCCACATCAATGCCAAGGCTCCTACCATATTCACACAGTTCTATAATGGAAACAAAAAATGTCATATTTGGGGTATTAGACTAACATTTTTCATCAGAAAATATATAAATTGTCAGATAAAAGCAAAACTAAATTTCCACATAAAAATTTATCTAAATAATAAAAACAAAGAGAGAGAGAGAGGTACCTACCCTTATCCGTTGGCACAAATCCTTCATCATAATCTTCCTCCATTACCATCTGGTCATTGACCATCATGTAACCTTCACAGCACCTCTGCTCATCCAAGGTACCTAATATAGGACAGAATAGTTATCAAAAACACCAGTTTTAAAATATGAATTCTCTTTAAAGAAACAATGATTTTAATTTTAAATAAAGTATGGAAGTAATATAAAAATAAACGACAATAGCCTAAAAACAACATATATGAAAAACATGACAATTTAAGTTGCAGTCTTTCGAGGGAGAAGTGCAAAATAAATCAGTGTCAAATTAAAATGCTCAAAGAATTTACCACGTACTATAGGTATTGTCCATGCTTACCTGCTATTCCTGATGCCCTGGCCATGTGCACCTGTCTCCAGGTGGGCGGAGTCATAACCTCACCCTTAGGAACAGGGCAGCGCTGCTTGATCTTCCTCGGGTTAGGCAGCTTGTCCGAGGTGATCCCGTGGAACAAGTGGATGGGATGCTGGAACTTGGGATCCAGCACCACCAGTTCATACATCCCTGTGCTGATGTCATCAGAGAATGGTTTACGATACGTCACAGGCAGCACGTGACGTACATGCAGCAGCTTTTCGACGAAGACTGCAAGGTCCAGATCCTTCCACCACGGGGATGGTGGCACTTTCCCAGGGCGGGCAAAGCGCGGTGGCACCTTGATGCAGGTTCCCAGAGGGATGTCAGACCCCAGGGGGCTGTCAGGGTGGACACGGGGGTTCTCTTTCTTCTGCCATTTTGGCGTGAGGTACTGCAGAGGTCCCCTCAATTCTCCCATGTAGTACAAGGGATCGTCCTCATCACTGGTTCCTTCATCAAAGCCACTCCCAGTCCTGAGAGGCTGCTGGCTGTTCACTTGGAGGTTAGTGGGTATCTTCACCTTAGGTCTTACAGAACCAACCTCCTCCTTTGGCACTGGGCCAGTGGCCAGCTTGTCCTTCTTCTTTGGACGAAGCCTTCCCACTTGAATTTCCTCACCGATGAGTGCATCACCACTCTGTTTTTGCACATTGCCCAGGGGTGCCAGACCTTTGGGCCTTTGGTGCTGCAGCGTCCCCAGGGCCAGGGCAGAAGCCAGTAATTGTGGATCACCATCAGGGTGATCCTCTCCAATAGGAGTTAAAACCTTTCCACAAGGAAAGGACATAGTTCAGTTTGCTGCAAGAGCAGTCTCTTCAATTATAAAGTATATGCTGCAGATTAAACTGCAGTGATTTTCAACACAGAGCAATATACAATGCTCAGAGTCAGAGCAATTTTGGATAGAAGGTTCAACTCAGCTGATGAGTTTCAATGTTCTGAATATTGTAGTTTGTCTTGGCTTATTGAAGCACAAGACAGGTGAATATATAGTTCAACACTATTAGTCTCTCAATCTATGCAGGATAGAGTGAAATCAACTGAAAAAAAAAAATGAAAGTGAATGGTAAAAAGCAGAAAAAATGTGATTCAACCAAAATCTGGAATTTCATGCAAGATAGGACAGTGTGACTTTGAAACAATAAGTTCAAGTTGCAAATACAAAGCACAATTTAAAATGTCTACAAGATAATGATTCCAAAAAAGCCACAATTGCAAAAATAAAATCTTCCAAGAATTCATAATACTAGGGAAATATAGATAAAGGCAGTTTGTGGATAAAAAAATATGGCAACCTAGTGGCAACTTGTATAGCAATTTCTGATAATCACTATCTGCAAGGCTACATTTAGTAACTAAACGTAAATCCAGAAACACTACAAACATAAATTTGTTACTCCAACCCTTCTTAGATTTGCTTTTAACAAGAGAATAATTACATTCTGTAAGGAATGTCTAAATACCTTCACTGTATTTTTGTAAAAGTTGCTAAAGAAATCCAACACATAAACAAAATGTAGACCTTTTAATGGAAAAATTGTAAAGTTTAAGACAACAGAAATTACATTCCTCTGCAGATTATTGAAAAATATCTACCATTTATTCCAAATACTGTTAAAACATATGCGATTAATTTGTCTTTACTTTGAACTTAGTCACTTTTTCAAAGTTATTTCGTCGGCTGCAAGATTAAGAACTCCGTTCCACCATCTTACCCAGAGAAAGCTTTGGGCGGAAATTACGTCACAATAACAAAAATGAAAATAATAATTTCATCATTTTTTGCTACAGTATCCTGTTGAGAAGCAATCTAATTTGAGAATTTTATATAAAATAAAGGATTTGTCCCAAGCGCAAACCCCCCAAAAAAGTTTTCAACTGCTGGGGAGTGAAAGCGTTCCACTGCTTTTCATTGCATTTTTTCGTCTAAACGTCCTAGTCAAATCATGTCTAAACTGTGATTTTCCGATAATTCAATAAAACAAAAACAAAAATACTAACAAAACCTGCCACAATGTCAATGAGAAATGGTTTGAATTGCCTAACTTCAAAATTTGGTGTGCATCATTGGTTGTGAGAAAATGGCCTCCGCCGTCTTCACGATTTCAGGCTTTGGGCGGAAGTTGCAATAAATCCACAAAAATCGATAAACTCTGCAAATATTTCCTACCAAAACGTTCCCTACATCATCCTGTTCCCTATACTGATGTAAACTCAGCGAGTCACGCGCTGAACACGCATTTTGCTAGAAATTTGTATTCAGAGAAACCAAAAGTGCGGCTTACCTCGTGGAGTCTCGAGTATGAAACGGCAACCGTTGTCATACAAACATGTGACGTAATTACACGTCAGAAGACGCACACAGCGTAACGTTACAGACGTAAACAATTGTGCAACAATCAGCTGATAAATATTTGGAACCGTTTGGTAGATCTACGTTTTTTGTTTACAAACAGCACAACCAAACACAGTTGACTGCGCTCGATAGCACACCTATCACAATCATTGAAAAACTGTATCGTGGATTCCAAATACTGTTGAAATATGAGCAAATAGTTTGTCTTAACTTAAAATTTTGTCATTTATCCCAAAGTTTTCTAAAGGTTGCGATGTCAAAACCTCCGTTCCGCCATCTTACCCAGCGAAAGCTTTGGGCGGAAATTACGTCACAATAACAGAAAAAATAATAATTTCATTATTTTTTGCTAAAGTAACCTGTTGAGAAGCAATTTAAATTAAGAGTTTTATAGAAAATAACCGATTTGTCCCAAGCACAACGCAAAAAAAAAGTTTCCAACTGTTGGGAAGTGAGAGCGTTTCACTGCTTTTCATGACATTCTATCACCTAAACGTTCTAGTCAAATCATGTCTAAACTGCGATTTTCCAATAATTCAGTAAAACAATAACAAATTCTAACTATATCTACCAAGATATTAATAAGAAATGGCTTGGACTGCCTAACTTTAGAATTTGGTGTAAATCATTGGTTGTTGCTATGCGAGAAAATGGCCTCCGCCGTCTTACGATTTCAGGCTTTGGGCGGAAGATGCAATAAAACCACAAAAATAGACAAACTCTGCAAATATTTCCTACCAAAACGTTCCCTACATCATCCTGTTCCCTATACTGATGTAAATTCAGCGAGGCGCGCGCTGAACACTCATTTTGCTAGAAATTTGTATTCAGAGAAACCAAAAGTGCGGCTTACCTCGTGGAGTCTCGAGTATGAAACGGCAACCGTCGTCATACAAACATGTGACGTAATTACACGTCAGAAGACGCACACAGCGTAACGTTACAGACGTATACAACAATCAACTGATGACTTTTGGGAAACAGTTTGGAACGTTTTACAATCAGCACAACCAAACACAACTCGCTGTGGTGGAGAGCACACCTGTGGCATTCATGTTAAAAGTCTGTTGAATTTATAAGTTACATGTGAAAGGACGTAAATGCTTCCGCAGGGCTGATTACAGAAAAAAAATGAGAGATCAACACATTAGCTACTGCAATCGCTTCCATTTATTTAAGACAAAAACACCCTAAAATGTACAGTTCTCTGAAAAAGTGGACGTTTTACCACGAGTACCTAGATCAATTCATACCCAGAGCCGATCTTTTTCCAGGCAAAAAAGCGGTTCGTTCAAACCCTTCAACCCAGTGGCTGATTTTGGGACCCCCCCCCCCCCCCAAATTCGGTTACTGAAAACAAAATAACACCAAAAAAAACGTCTTTCAAGTGACTTCTCGACTCCGCTGACTGTTTCCCCTCCATAATCCCAAATGCTTCAGTGGACCCAAACTTCTCTCTCTCTGAGTGTTTAAATGCCACTATTTAAATACTGCCGAAAAGACACAACAGCAGCTCTTCACTCACCTCATAAATATCAACTACCATCATTACAAGTCTGTTCTCTTGTGGATCCAAAATTAAACTGACTGTTGAAGCTAAGCTATTGTCCTAACTGTTCAGGCAACAGTCTTACATAAACCCAGATATGAACCCTGGCAACCTTGCGAGTACTAAGAAAGAGTGCCTTTGTTACACAAATTTGATTGATGACACTATCATAAAGGTAATACAATGTATGGCGTGCGGGTAATATATAGTCAGTTTTATTATATATCCCTCTTTATACACTTATGAGTTGCATGAGCTTATCGGGTGTGCAATTCTCAATTTTTTCCAAAACTAATTAATCGCCAAAAACGTGACATTGAATAAGTTAACCTCCAGACGATACCAAACGGGGAAAGCATTTTGAAATAAATGCCATCGCAGAAGAAAAACAAGAAGTCAGGAAAACTCAAAAGAGAGGGATAATCAAGGAAGAACTTTCATTGGTATCACACTTTTCAAAAATGAGAAAGGGGAGTTTAACTCACGGGGCAGTTTTATTAATGGTACTTGCAATCGTATGCATTGTTGTATATACTTTCTTTATCGTTCTGAACTCTTACGGTAGAGACATCGGCGTCCATCGTTTATTGAAAAAAACTCCATCTGTTGAGAAAACAGCAAAGATTGGTGGGCAATTAAAACATAAAGCGGCCCCAGGACATCGAGAGAAAAATCTTGCGGGTGAACATAACTGGGTTAGAGATGGCATTGCTGAAAAGGAACAGCTAGCGCGGGCCTGGTTGAATTTCAACCCTCAGACTGATGTTAAAGGGGAACATTGCCATACCGACAACAATGCGACATACAAGTACAGTTTCAACGTGACAATGTCGAACAACCATATACTGTATATTTACATAGAAGAAAGAATACAGGTATCGGCAAAAAAGGCCGTGTTGTCATCCGGGGGAAGTAATTTCCGAATTGAGGTGACAGGAAGTGAATCCATGGTGTGTCCGGTGAGAGATTTCTTTAATGGAACCTACGTCGCATATTGTGATATCCACTCCAGTATACAGGGTACAATATACTTAGACTACACGGACTTTGAAGCGTTCAGACACCACGATAACGAAGAATGTAATCATCCCAATAGAATTCACAGAATTATCCACTCGTTTAATTATGATCACCCCGAGAAACGGGGATCGGAGAAAGAGAAGACAGACAGATCTAGAGACTGTTCCGAAACAAACATTGAGGACTACCTCATTGGACGCTGGTGGAAAATTCAAGGACAGTGGAAATGGGGAACAGAAAGCAGGTGTATTTTCGAGTTCATGAGTGAGGCAGACATTTGGAAATGTTACAATAGGAAAACCACTTTCAGAATCTTTGGAGACTCACACCTTAGATTTATTAGTAATTACTTGGATCAGCTGGTGTCGAACTATAGTCATATTGTACCCCATACAGGACATGTTACCCCTGGTGTAAATTCAACGAACCCCATAAAAAACCGAAAGAATATTGTAGGTCTTAGCAATATTATATACAAATGGACTGGCCACGCTTCCCATTGCGAAAACGCAATCAGTTCACTTTCTTCGCGATTTGACGAAAAGCCCGCCACCAGAGATGATGTAGTGTTAATGGGGTTTGGGATTCACGAATTAGTGCTTGCAAACCAGAGTGCCCACAATCTTGTCAAACATTCCCTTCCCCATTTTGTGGACTTCTTGCGCGACGTAAGGAAAAACCCCAATACTGCAAACATCCGCCTGATTTACCTAAATATTCTGCCGAGGGTTTGGGGCCAGATGGACGGGAATGATTACATGGTTGCGGCGGTCAATGAAATCATCGCAGAGAAGCTGGTAAAATTTGGCGTAGAAATAGTAGACGGTTTCAATATTCTTAACCCAATGAAATGGACCAATTGTGACGGTGCACATTATCTATGCCCTATAAACAATGACCCAAGCGAATATAAAGGCCATTCTGGAATGACACTGGCCCATCTTTTGTTCAGAATTATGTGTGATTTGTAGAGTGCCTTGGCAACCCTTGATTTCAGTGCATACTAGTATGTATTATCGATACCTCTTTGCTATAAATTAAAAATATGTCCTTTGGGTGTCAATTCTGACGGCAAGGGTGACTCTCGTCCATAAAAGCACGCACTCGAAGTTTTCCTCTCAGATAGTTATTTTCTAAGAAGCTGTGTTATTTTAGCATCAACCTCTAAATTATCTTTATACAATGTCTTGGGTGAGGTTTTGCTGATGTATTACATTTGACGTCTATGGTGTATTAATAGCTTTATCACGATCAAAAGAAACTGAAGAACCTAGAGGACCAGAGAGGCTATATCGCCTCTTGGTATTGTACCACCAGCCGGAGTAAACGCATTAGTACGGAAAAGGGGGGGGGGGGGACCACCTCCACTGTTGTGTTTACAAAATGCAGGCCTACTTAACTACCAAACTCGACATCGAAAGATCTGAAATTCAACGGTAGATCGGATCACTCTACCCGTTTTCAAGGTGTGGTGTATCAGTACGCATTTCACAGTATCATGTTTAGCGCGTACAGTAAGTTGGTCATCTCAATATTCATCGCAGTGCGGACTGTGTTCCACAATAGGCTTACTCACTTCGCAGTTGGATACATGCATTTGTGTGAACAAGCAAGTACTGGGTATATGGGTATATGCAGTTGCGAGGTCGAGCTTTCATATGGCGTGAAATAGTACTTGTCTTTTTTAAGTATCACTACTTCTGCAATAACCTCCGTCATTAAATACTCGCAGTGCAAAAGAATGAAAGAAAATTTACAGCAAGTATTTATAGCATGATTCCTTGTAATATTATGTCCATCGTTACTCGTTTGTCACGCAGAACATTAGAATTCAATGGTGCCAATTAAGAGTCACAATGCTTTGGAACTGCAAATTTACAGAAAGAACAGTTCACAGCTGACCTTGAATAAAAATGTGTGTGCTTGACATTGTTAACTTTGCACTCTTTCAGTTCTGAACAAAAATCTGCGATCATGAACAATAAAAGAGCGTTTGTGACTTAGTTTAAAATGCTTTAAGCACACTGAACATTACCACAAGAACACTGGCTTAATTATAAAATAAAAGTTGTCACTGTTCCGAGCTTCTGATTTGAAGACAAGTGTACCCCATCCAGTGGCGGATTTAGGAGGGTGTCAGGGGGTCCTGCTCCCCCCACCCCACCCCTTCGACTTCTGAAAAAATCACACCAATGGTCCCATGTGATTACCTAAACCACAATTCTACACCGTACCAAATGGCACCGTTCGTCCTCTTAAATACCAAAATGTTGGGGC